>JABUQX010088665.1:0-2500 GCA_015478945.1 Trachelipus rathkii
AAATAATATTCATAATATATTATATATAATATATATATATATATATATATTATATTATTATATATATATATATATAATTATTATATATATATATAATATATATATATTATATATATAATAATATATAATATAATTATATATTTAGTATATTATATTATAATATAATTTAAACTCTAACATATATTTAACAGAACTCACTGCGATACCTATATACCTAGGTTTTTCTATCCAAGCCAGATTTCATTAATCCGTCATAATTCCTATCCGCCCCCTAGAAATATATATTATTATATATATTATTATAATTTGTATATATATATATAGTAATATATTAAATATTATATATATATGACTTTTATATAATTATATATATAATATATTTATTATATATTATAAGTATTATAATCATATATATAGAGTGGTTGACTCAGGAGCTGAAAAATTCACAATAATTAGTTGATATCGTATTTAATAATTTAGGAATTATACTATTAAATTTTTGGTACCTAACCTAAACCTATAACTAACTAACCAAATAACTAAATAACTAACTTACAAATGACAACGGAGTCATCACACTTTAAATGTCAATATATATATAATATAATTATATTAATATATAATATAGTATATATATATATTATAATATATTAAATATTATAATATTATAAATATTAATATATAGTATACATATATATATCGAGGTAACGTGTATATATCAGGCATGGCAATTTAAATATATCTTATAATTTCCTTTATTATTTTCAAATTGTATTTATAGTAATTCATATTCGTTATTAGTATATAAATACAGTAAAGTTTATACTTCAAAGTAATTTAGTATTTTTAGTGCAATCTAAATAATAAGGCTTTGTATAAATATATTTAATAACTCGATCGAATGTAGTCTTTTGTTAATCCATATCTTTCGTAAATTATTGCAGCTATATTGAATTTTTTTATTGTTTTATGAATTACAAAATCAAGTGCATCACTGATAATTGACGCGGGATGGTGTTGTAATACTAGTGGAGTAATATCTTTTTTATGTGGGTTGTCACTCTTAACTTTATAAATTTATTTATTTAATTTTTTTATTATAAGCAGCGTATAAAAACAGTTAAAAAATTTATAATAATCATTGAGAATTAGCCAAAAATATTTTAAAATAGCAAATAAACTGGTATTAAAAATAAAGTGATGTGTTTTGTGCATTATAGCTAGATTTATCTAACATTAGAGCGATACTATAAAATAATCTAACAAATAAATGATGTGTATGAAATTATTCCATTGGGAGTACGGGAGTCGAATACGGTTTTATAATTAGAGTCTAAACAGTCAGGAGTACCGGTTGTTTTATAATATCAGACTCTGGGATCGTAGTCGGGAGTCGATTTATTTTTTTCTGACTCTCATATATATATATATTCTTATTAAATATAAATTCTGTAATATTATATTTCTGTAAATCTATATTACATAAATATTAACACTGTATATAATTACAATAATGTATATATAGTTTAAAAAATATACATAGTATAATATGCAGTAATATATATTTATATTTGATCAAAATAATTTTTTTAAGATATTGCTTTGTTGCTGATATAATTACAGTAATAAACTATAGTAGTTATATATTTGTTATAGGATTATATACATTAAATTAATTGCTTCCTGAAGCGTATATGTATTAGAAATCATTGGTAGTATTATTATTGATTATTATTACTTTATTATTATTTTATTATATTATTATTATTATATATTAATTATTATTATATATTTATTATATATTAAGTAGTAATTTTATATAATTAAAAATCTTGGTATATAATTTTATAAGAAAATATTTATATATATTGTTTAGGAATTTGGCATATTTTTAGGTTTAAGTCAAATAACTAAGACTAGTTTAATTATTTTTAGAATTTAATTGAATATGCAAATGTCAATACCAGACAGCGTTGTGATAACTTTTGTGTAGCTTACTGAAAAAGCAGGATTAATTAAGTAGGTAGTAGTTTGCTGATGTTTCTTTACAGATATATTTGAGAACATTTGACAGTAATGTTCCTCCTATCTCTAATTAAGTTGTATATATTCACTAGAGAGTTTTTGAGAGTTAAAGTTGGTATATAATGATTTAGTAATTCTAGTTTGAAGTTGTGAATATTGTCATGTTTGAGTACGAGAGATATTTAGTAGTATAAAGGATAAAATACTTTTCATATTTGAAGCATATCTCGTCCAGGAATACTATCGATATCACAGCAGTGTTTATGCTATGTTTATTGAATGTATTGCAAACGCTCACTTTTGTTATTGTAATTTAGTCTGACTATAGTCCCATATTGCATATGCTGAAAGTGTTCCTGTTAAGTAAATTTCTATTTAACGTCACATGTCTAAGGAATAGTTAAGTGTTTTTATGCTACATTTTGCTCTTATATTATCAAGAACTTTCAGTATTTATTATTTAATATTTCAATAT
>JABUQX010088665.1:7500-29642 GCA_015478945.1 Trachelipus rathkii
TATATTCGAGTTTGAGTTGTTTGATGGTTGGAAAAAATAATAAAAATTATAAAAGAATCTGAAATTAAAATACTAAATAGAAGAAATTGGAGATTCTCTTAGTTGGAGAAAGTCGACTCTTATGAAGTAAATTTTCGAAATTCTCTTCCACTGGTATTAATAATTCAACTTCTATATATCACATTTATTAAACTCAAAATATTGTTGAAACTAGTCTTGTTTAGAACATACTAATAAGGAATTTAAGAAATGTTGGTGATAATGAAAAATTGAATAAATACATGTGAATTCGATAAATTTTTAATAGATGTCGAATAGCGGTAAATAATATTAATAGATGGGTGAAATATATATAACAAAGCCATACATATATAGTATATCAGTGATTGTGGGAAATGATATATAATAATACAGTGTAATATTAGTTAATCGAAAATATTATAATAATATTGAAATAGTGGTAATAAAAATAATTGATTGTGAAATATTGTGTAGGCATTTCAAGATGAATATGAATAAGTTGTGCAGTGATGATGAGAGTTGTTGATAAATGATAGTATAATGATAGTGATAGTATAAATCTTCTTTTTATTGAAGTGTATTTGAATAACAAAATTCTTTAAGATATTCTTAACTAATGTATTTAGGTTTGTATAAATGTATTTATGTATGTGTATATAATATTATAGTATAATATATATGTTTTTTTAAAAATATATTATAATTTTATATAAAAAAGCGCCCGATAGCTCAGTGTTTGAGCACTCGCCAAACACAAGCGAGGGTCTTCCGAGGTTCGCAACTGGTCGGGTGAAGAATGTGAAGCTATTACTCATCTCTTGGGCTTGGCTGCCGTCGCTGCTCGATCGTTAACGAGTAACACCCTCCTTGATTAGGGCCCTGCCCGTGAGTGACGGTTTTATCTCTGTAAAAAAAAAAAAAAAAAAAAAAATATATATATAGAAGTGAATATATATATTATATATAATATATATTCTATTATATATATATAGTATATTATATAATATATATATATGTTAATATAAGTTATTATAATAGTTATAATAGTATATATATACTATATTATATACGATATATTATAATATATTTATATAGTTCTATACATATATATTATAATATTATAGTAAATATATATATATAATATTAGTATATATATATAATCATAATATATATATATATATATATATATAATTATTATATAAATATATATATATAGTAAATATAATATAATTTATAATATATAATATATATAATATATATATATATATATATAGTAGTATTATACTATAAATATTAAACGTATTTTATAATACTAGTATATATATATACTATTATATATATATATACGATAATACGTATCATTTCTTATATATATGTAATATATATAGTATATATTATTTTTATTTCTTTAGCAAAGTGGGGTTTAAAACCAACAGAATAATTAATATAAAAGTAGTATACTATTAATATTATTCTAATAATTATTATATTTATTGGGAAGGTAAGAAATGAGACAGAACAACAGAAGGTGATGAGAAGAAGAAGATTGAAGAGTGAAAGTTTTGCTTCAATATTGAATGCATTAATTGAAGCCTTTTTATTGTTTAGAAGCGAAGAAAAGAAAATTTAACGCAAACTGAATAAACATATTTAAAAACAATTCATTTGGATCAAATAGTTTGCGAAATATTAAAATCAAAATAAAATTGAAGTTGAAATTAAAATTTAAAACTTTAGAGGAATATACAAAATTTTCTATTAACAAAACTATTAATATTCTGTTCTTTTTAAACTGTTAAATCAAGCATACCTTTTTAAATAGTTCGCTTTTAAATATACTAGATTTTGGATTTACCAATCAATTACATCTAACTTCTAGGTGATATTGGATAAAGTATTCAGCAACAGTCCAAGGGAAAAGAATTTTCATTGGATAATAATAATAAGTGATCAGCGATGAAGAAATTGTGATTTTGGATATTTCGTGTCGCGTCAACTATTATGAATGGATCTTCTTGCGGCGCATGCGTTATAGGGCGACAGGGGCTAGCAAACCGGTTCTTTCCTTCTGCTTGCATTACTCTTGCGAGCGCGCGTTGGTATGCTTTTAAGCGCCTAGGAGCAACGCTCCTCTGGGAGGCAGCTCTAGGAGGGCGAGTTTTGACAGGCCCTATGGGAAGAAGAATGCTAGTTCTAACTGAAAGGTGCGAAACCCTACTGCAGAGTGTTTATACTCGAGACTGGCATCCACCCCGTTGCGCCGAGATGCGCATTCCTGGAGTGTCCTAGGGTTGTGAGCTTCGGGCCAGAAGGAGAGAAGACGCTGCGACAACTGACAGGGCGAAAGCTCTTCCTGGGGGTTTGTTATATATACTATATATATATATATTATGATTTATTAGACTATATATATGATAGTAATATATATGTATATTTCATATATATATAGTATATATAAATATATAGTATTATTATATTATACTATATATAGTAATAATATTAATTATATTACAATACAAAAATATTTAGATAATACTTAGTATATAAAGTACATAATATATGAAGTAAAGGTATATATATAATTAATGATGTGAATATGGTTATAAGTGGTTTGAAATCCGTTAATATTAGGTTAGGCTAGTTAATTTAGGTTAAGTTGGTTAGTGTTAGGTTAAGGTTAGGTTAGGTTAAGGTTAGGTTTAGGTTCAAGTTAAGGTTAGTTTTACCCAAAAATTTTAATCGTATCTTACGCCTAATGATTATTAAAATATACGATACATTAATTTATTGATATTTTTTTTTGCCTCCTTGAGCAACCCCACTTTATAATAACCTTATATATAATATATTAATATAGTAATTATATAGATACATAGTACCTATATATATATATATATGAATTAATACGAGTAATTTAGTATATTATAATATATATATATATACAAGCAATATATATTATAGTAATAATATCTATCTTATGACAGATGGGTTATTAAACCAAGTAAATAAAATATAAATTGTAATAGCGGGCGAATATTGGGAGTGAAAAAAGTAGTCCACGTTGGCAGACAGGCGTAATTGAGGTCACTTAAGTTGTTGATCGCTGCTTGAATATTTTACATGGTCGGATGGTGGTTCTTGGAGTAGTTTGATGTTTTTATGGAGTTAGTGAAGAATGGAGATATTAGTGTCCCGTGAAAAAATCGGGTAAGTTTTTTTTGGTTATGTTTATAAAATAGAGAGTGAAAATTAATTACTAATGGTGAAGCGTGCTATGAATAGGTTATTGGAGTTAAGGATTGACGTTTATAGTATATATTTATTCTTTATTATTATTATTATTATTATTATTATTATTATTATTATTATTATTATTATTATTATTATTTTATTATTATTATTATTATTATTATTATTATTATTATTATTATTATTATTATTATTATTATTATTATTATTATTATTATTATTATTATTAATTATTATTATTATTATATATTATTATTATTATTATTATTATTATTATTATTATTATTTTGTTATTTATTATATATTATTTTTAATATTTATTATTATTATTTTTATTATTATTATTATTTTATTATTATTATTTATTATTATTATTATTATTATTGGTATTAAGCGTCATTTTTATGTTTATTAGAATACTTGTGAGTGTGCAAGTGTAAAACAAAAGTGAATAGCGTGACTGTTGTTGTACGAATGTAATTTATATAGATTGTAGCAGGCTACGATTTAATTATTATTATTATTATTATTATTATTATTATTATTATTATTATTATTATTATTATTATTATACGTATTAGATCATATATATATATTTGACGCTGGACTTTTTTGGTTTTAAGGTGCCGGTGTGGAGACCCGTTTAGAAACCAGTATGGAGAAAAGATGCAGAGCTAGTGTGGGAACCCAGTGGGAACCCAGTTCAGGGAACCAGTAAATGAATGGCTCCGCGTGTAGACGACGTGCCAGTATGAAAGCTCCGTGCATAACCATTTGACGGATCCAGTATAGGAAAACTCAATAATGCAGACCGGTTGGGGAACCCAAGGGGTGGGGACCCCGTGTAATAGAATTAGTTGAGGGGGTGCCATAGTAGCACTCACTACCATAACAGAAGAGCTTGAGGGTGCCGCTGTAGCACTCACTACCCTGTGTACAGAAGAGCTTGAGGGTGCAGCTGTAACACTCACTACCTTGTATGGAGAGATTAAAGGATCTACAAGGAATCAACTAAAATGAAAGTTATGTGGATATAAGATCTTTTTCCTTTAAATATTTATGTTTAATTGAGTTTTTGTTTATTGGAGAAACCATTGACTCTTATTGATAGTTTACATAAGTAGTAAGGGGGGATCGGACCATCCGTAGTGGTAGTCTCTGGTGTGCAAAATACTGTTTAAAGCGTATGCTTTAAAATTTTAGGTGCAAAGATATGATTAATGACCATTTCTTTTTGTGTGTAAAATACTGGGTTACACTGTACTTCTTATAAGTTTTAAGGTGGCACAGATAGTTGTTAATGACCTTCTTTTTACGTATATATTTTAGATAGGTTTAGAAGATAGAGAGTTAGGATTCTTTAAAATATTTTGATTTAATAATATATATTTTGATTTCGTGTATGTGTGGTACAATTATAATAATGAAAAATGTATTCCCTTTTGTTCTCAAACTAGTAAATCAGTAACCATATAAAAAATGTGAACCCCATCGGGTTTACAATCTATAACTATATATATATAATATATACTATATATATATAGTAATATTATATATATATATATATTATACTATTATATATTATACTATATAGTATACGTTAATAGTATATAAATATATATTATTATAATGGAATGGAAGTTGGGTAGAATTAAGAAGTGAGAAGTTAAGAGTGAGAAGAGGTAATTAAGGATAAGTATGTAATAGCGCTCGCAAGTTAAATCAGTTGAATGTGAACAAGTTGAAACTGAACAAAAATTCTGGGAGCAAATGAAGGAATCAAATTTTAGTAGTGCTTAAAGAAGTATGCGGGATGTGCTAAAAAGTAGGAGTAAGAATGTTAACAGTGAGTGAGTGGTGGAGGTGATAAAAGTGGTTAAAAGTAAAAAGGAAGCGTGGTTGAAAGTAATATACTAAAAGCAATGATGAAGTTTTCAAAAGAAGATTGCTTGGAATTATATAAAGTGGAAAAAAAAAAAGAAATACTAAAAGGTTCATACGTAGGAGAAAAGAAAGAGGTAAATTTAACAGTTTGGAAGGAGGTGAATGGGGACTTAACAAGGGAATAGGAAGCTCTTCTGATTGGAAGTACATGGAAGGTTAAGAATAAGAATAAGGGGAAACTGCTTAGAATTAATGAAATAGGGAATGGCTAGGAGAAATAAATTAATAAGTTTATTTTTATTTTCATGGCTGATGAAATGGATGTGAGGGGAGTAGTAGGTTTAGAAACACTTCGAAAATCTGCATAATAATGTGGCATAATGAAGAAGGTATGATAGTGAATGTGTGTGGGTTTGATGGTGCAAAAAGAAGAAGAGGTATTTTGGGGATGAGTTTTTAGGGAAGGAAGGAGGTAAAAGGTTGAGGAGAAAGTGTGTGACGTGGATGGAAGATTTGAAGATGTAGACGAAGATACTGGTGAAGTAGTTTCTATCGAGCGTAACGAAATTGTGATCGATTGTATTATTGATAAGTTTTGGACGAAGAAGCGTTATGGTATGGTAGAAGTACGCCGAGGGAGTTGGAGGTACGAGCGCATTAATAAGTTCGCCTATATAAGGTAATAGCAGAAATAGATAGTGATACTTAAGCAATCGTCGCAAGTACGTACAGTGAGTAATTGTAGGGAAAATATAGTGGCTGGTATTTTTGTCCGAAAGAGTGCGTCGAGTGACTGAAGGATCTGATTGGTGAAGAACCAACGAGTGCGTATATAGGAGTGGTGACCTTATGTGTCGTGATCAATCTTTAGCATTGAAACAATGTTGATGATGTGAGAAAATGAGAGAGTAGAAAAATAAAAATTGTATTACGGTTTTATGGATTTGCAACAGCGTATGATAGGGTGTTAATACGAAAGCTCTATGGCAGGTGTTATTAGTAGGATATGGTGTTGTGGTAGGCTTCTGATCGGAATCAAAAGTATGTATGACGATAGTGAGGCGTGTTGTAAGAGTAAATGGTGTCAAAAAGTGGATCTGGTTTAGTATTAATGACGGAGTGAGGCTAGGGCTGTGGTTACCTGTCTCCCTTGGCTTATATCAATTTGTAATATGGAGCGGGGTTATGAAAGATTAGAGGTGGGTGATGGCAGAAATCGGCGTTAGAATGCATGCGTAGAAACTGGAGAGTGAAGCTGGAAGGGTGCCACTACCTATTATTTGCGGATGATTTGGTTTTTGTGTGGTGAATCTGAAAGATAGTTTGAGAGGATTGGTAGAAGAGATTTTTCGGCAGGGTGTGTAAAAAGGAGGGGTTTGAAAGTAACGTAGATTAAGAGTAAGTTTATGGTTGTGAGTGCGGAGAGGACAAGTGTGAAGTTATGTTAGATGTGAGACAAGCTGAAAACAAGTGTCGAGTTTTAAATATTTAGGAGTATGTTGTTGGATGAGAAGGACGGATGGATCGCCAGATCGTTTACGTTGAGTGTAGTAGGCCAAAGTTGTGATTGGCAGGAAGGTTGCTGGTGCCATTAAATCGTTGGTGAATGTAAAGGGACTAAGTCTTGAGTGCGCTAAGGCTTCTTAACACTGAGGGTATCGTTGTTAACCTGTGTTATAATTCGTATTGTGGCGAGAACTATTGTACTGAATACAGAAGTATAAGCTCTAAAAGTTCAATGTGTTCTAAGATGGACAATCTTAGGGGCAGCTTATGGTGTGAGAAGAATTGATAAAATGAGGAATGTATACGTAGTAGAGAGCTGTGTGGTGTTAAAGAAATTGTACATGAGAGATGAAAAATGATATGGTTCGAGATGGTATTGGTCATTGTGGAAAAGGAATGAATGATAGTCGGTTGTGGAGAGCGGATGTATATAGTGGTAAGTGTGTTAGGAACCGACCGTCCTGGGGAGACGCGCGAAAGAGAAAAAAGTGGATTGAGTTCACGTGAACGATGTCTTGGAAGGATAGAGATAATGTGCGTTTGGCAGGACGCGAGAAAAAGGTGCAATAATCAGGTAGTGCGAATTTCGGGGATTTGTATAGGGGGCTCAAAGTGGTTGTGGGCGGCTCACCTGGGCCAAGGATATGAACCCTTACATTTGACGATTTACCATAGTGAGGAGCCGTCGTCGCGGTCCCATGAAGCTCAAAGGGTGGATTCTTCTGTCTGTGACGCTAGTTCTTCTCACTAATTAAATGGTACAGAGGGGGTATAAAGGGAGCTGGGCTTTCTTTTCGAACTTGCGTCATATTTTCTTCTACTTGTTTTCTTTTCCGATGCATGAACGCACCTTACTCCCACCTTACCCCCAGCCTTGGGGAAAAGAGGTAGATATAAATGTATATATATTATTTATATAAGAAAGTAATTCCCTAATTTATATACTATATTATATGGTATATTATTTTATATGATATATATACTATATATATACTATTACTATATAATACTACTTATATATATATATATATATATAGTTTATATGTATTTTTTTTTAAATAAAAGTATAAAATATATTTATATAACTATAATATATATATTATAGGAATCTATAGTAATAATATTACATATATAATAACTAATATAGTTATAGTACTATAATATATTATTATATAATAGATATAAGTATGATATGTTATTATATATTAAAAAGTAGTACAGTGAATACTCATTATTATCACCAGCTATAAATAAATACCAAAAGCGACATTAAACACTTAAACAAAATATTTTGGAATATTTAACTGCAACCGCTCTGACAAACGTGACAAACAACGCTTTACGTACTCTACTGTGCTTATAAAAAAAACAAATCACTTTCAATGAATCTGCCTTATAACATTTACTAAGTGTCCCCTATGCACTATCAACAAAAAAAAATAGAATAACCAACAATAGCAACATATGATATTATCATCAATCTTATCTTTGAAACTATATATCCCCAGACACAAGGCATCCCCATAGAATTTGAGTAATGCTCAGAATTTATGATAATGGAATAGACTTATTTCACACTTACTATACGAAACTCGAAGGCTTAGAAGAACCACATTCTACTCATCGCAGCCGGGTCCCACAGTAGAAATAAATTACCGCACAAATAGAATTTACTAGATTTTATTGTGCAGATTGTGATAGTAAAACGCTGCCTTTACCCATGAGAGAATCGTTTAAAGACCTTTGATGTCTTTACTTTAATCCATTAAACCTTTAGACTATACAAACGCAATACTCGTAAATGATGAAGGATGAAAGTATCAAATTGCAAAAGGTTCGTTTCTATATAGTAGATAAAATTCGTAACTACTACTTTCTGGCCCCTCAACATACTAAATAAATATGTTAAATAGAAAAACAATGGCAATAAAAATAAAATAGGCTTTGGTGATGAAGTGACACACGTGATAATTATAACATATATATAATATATTTTATATATCTACAGATATATATAAGATACTATTTATTATATACTTATATGTTATATAGTATAATATAAATTAGAGTAATATATAAAATTTAATAGTATATATATATATTATATTACTGCTAGATACTAATAATTAGTACTGTATAGTATTAATTACTACTAGTATACTTATACTATACTATTATTATATATTATATGTTCTAAGTAAACTCATAAGAATATTGTATAGCGTGTGGTGAGAAATAGTGAAATAATATAATTATTTAGAAAGCCTATATACTACATTAAACATTAAAAGTCTTTGCATTTACTTTATATGTAAAAAGTTTAATGTTACTAAAAATCATTATTTACATTCAATTTTTTATTTTAATGAGCCTTTAAGACTTAAAGAGGAGTTTATATTATTAAAGATTAAACATATATTGATTTTAAAGAGCAAGAGTAATAACTAACGTCTGAGTTATTCAAGGATTGTATTTTTACGCGTACAAGTGTAAAGACCTGCATCCCTCGTTTCCCGAAAGCAATAATGTTTGGAGGACCTATAGCTATGGTAATGACCATAAACGGACCAAAACGAACACATAGTTCCCTGAAGGAGAAGCAACATACAGGTGTTGTTTATATCGTATTTCTCGAAAAATTTTACTAGTACCTCTAAACCAAAATTATTATTAAAAAAACAATTAAAACAATATTTTCTATTGAAGATAGAAGAATATTAGATTTAATAATAAAATTTTTTTACATATTTTAATTTATTAAAACTAAGAAAATTATTTTAATAAATAATTCATGTTCAATTACTTTTTAAAATAAAACCATTTACTATTATAAAAAAATGTACCAAACCTAATTTATCATAAATATTTACCTGTGACGCTCATGTAGATTTGAAATAACTGATGCAGCTGTGCTCTCGTTCAATATAAAACGATATAAATAGAATAAAAATTACATTAACCGAGAAAAAACCCAATAACTTCTTAAATTTAGCTGCATGTGTTTAACCACCTTTAAGGACATTAGCACGAAAATAAAATAACGAAATAAAACATCTTTATAATTTTAACGTGAATACGTCTTTACAAATCTTTAAGCTGTCATTAACCGATCACAGAAACACTAACACAAATTTAACAAAAAAATATTGCCATCAGGAGATCCCACAAGGAGCTGCCAAGATTACCAGTATTAGGGGCGGTGCCTTGACTGCCAAATGACAGTTAAGAGCTGGAGGAAGCTGGAGGGATAGTTAAATTTGGTTATGAGAGTGCAGACACACGATACGGAGGAACTGAAGCCCGGACGAGGTTTTGGGTTGGTAGCGCATCGATGTGACAAATATACGGTGTGGTTACTTGTAAAGCTTTCCTTTTATGTTGTCTGCTGATGGGTAATCTGGAACACATATATCACCCTAACCGTACGAAGTCGTTTAGCTCTCATTCAGGGTATCTAATATTTCATATGATGAATATCACAAGGTTCTTAATAATTGCTCATTTTATGAAATTTAAGCACGCACAGAAATGTTGTGCGCTCTATATATATAAAATATCTGAGTGAGGTGTGTGTGAATGCTGTTGTACTCTTTAAAGAGAATGATTAATTATTGTGTTAAAGAATTATTTATTGTTTTAAGCAGTTCGTTATACGATTAAAAAACTATTTTCCAAAAAACTCTGATTCTTATTCTGTCCACATCATCTGGGGTATCTTTTACCCTCATTTATAATTGTAAAGTCATTTTTACAGGTTAATCGCACACACTGGAGCGTTGTGTGTGAGTGAGATTTATATATAATAATTATCATCATCTTTATATCGTATTCTCTCACGCTGAGAATAATATTCTTTTATGACAAACTCAAAGTATATATATACATAATCCCAATATCAATAAGGAAGTAGACTCACGTAGATGTATGAATAACTTTGACAATCGTAAATGTTTACGTAAATTATTTAATATGTAAAATTTATAAAAAATATATCTATTATATATATAGTTAATTCATCGTATACTTGTCTACACGATACCGGCAAAATAGTAAAATATATATAAAATACATGATAAGCTCTACACAATCCATATTTACTATTTTTATTGTAACATATAAGTTTATTTACGACTGTATTTATATTAAAAATATATAAATAATTATAAAATATAATTATATTATAAGTTATAAATTTTGCTTTGATAATTATCTTATATAAACATATAATATATATAACACAAAATAATTTAACTATATAAAAACTAATTAATTATAAATAAAAAAGAAATACAATAAAAACTTTTAACTATATTGTTTAATTATATTATTATATTATGAGAGAATTATATCTAATAAAACTTAAATTAATTACTTTATAGAACATATATAATAATTATTAATAATTAAATAATATATAATTATATAAAATAATAATTATAATAATATATATTAATACTAATAATATCTAAATAATAATTTATAGAAACAAAAAATTTTGAAGGATTAGAGTGGCTAAAAAATAATTAAAAATTATCAATTAATTATACTAACACATATAGGTAATATTAAAATGTTAGTAAATATAATTTTCATAATCCTAGTAAATTATGAATTGTCACGAACACAAGAAATAATAAATAATAACAATATAATATTAATAATTAAAATAATAAATTATATTATGACATATTCACTCAATCAGATCCAATGATTGAAAGAGCGCTTTATTTAATAGCAATGAAATATAAATATTCATTAAATTTTATATTAATTATATTCCTGAGAGTGTTTTCATTTCAGTCAGAGTATATTCTAACTGAGTTTAGAGAGAAGAATATAGTTAATTACATATAATTTAATAATAATAATAATACAGTTGTAATAGCGCACCCTGCAATCTCATTGGTTACTACTTGATCGTAGAATTGTATATTTATATAGCTATCCCATAGCTCATTTTGGCCATATATAATTAAAATTATTATTGTTACAGAAGTTATAATTGAATATATAAAGATATATGTGAGAGTTGAAGTTTATATAGATCTTTACTTTATACACCATTTGCAGATAAGAGATTTAATACAAAATTTGTTCAATATGAATTTATAATCTGAGTGCTAATCAAATAAATTACATAGAGGAGATGAAAAAGGGAGGGGATGTGGCGTGTGGTTGATTAGAGCAGCACAGTTTTATTGATATAATTGATTTTATATATTTAAATAATAATAGGTTAAAAATAGTAATATATAAAATAATAGCATTTGTTTATATTTATAAAATCCCTTCACGCAAAAAAAAATGTTTGTTTAGGTTCTTGCAATAATAAAGTTTAAATACCGTAACTTTGGCAGTTATAATTCTTAATCACGGACTTACTATATACAGCGAGTGAGAGGCTTGGGGTATATATATTGATTAGAGTTTTGTATATACTTGATTTATTGATTTATGTATAATTTTATATATATAAATAAAGAATAAATTATTAGTAAAACAAAACAATCGTTCTAATTATTTTAGCATATATATTGTTAGAGGACATTTTAAAATAATTATTAAAAACTTTATAACATGTTAATATAAATTATTATATATTATAATAGTTATATAATATTAAATTTATATATACTATATAATATACTAATATAAGTAATATATATATATATATAGTATATTATATAATACTTATATTATATTATATTATATATATATATATACTATATATATATATGATATTATACAGGGCTCAATAGATGGCGGTAACCAAACTCCGACGTGGGAAAGATGCTTCTGGGGGATGGGGGGGGAAGGTTTTAAACAAGGCTTGGGGTAAATGACTTTTTCTTGCAAATATTCTACTGAGCATATAGTTTGCAACCATTAACAAATATATATATATATTATAATAATATATATATACTAGGTATATATAAGTTATATATATAGATTAGCTATATATATATATATTAATATATATATATTATATATTACTCTACTTACTATATATTATTTAGGCGGAGTTGGTGTGCCATGAGTCCTGTGGGTGGAAAACTAAAGGGAAGAAGTGGCGTCCGTGAGTGCAATCCTTTGCGAAGTGAAAGCAAATGGCGACCCCTCTTCAAGAGGATCCACTCTTCTAAGCCTTGGACCGAAGACACCACTCTTTTCCCTCTTCTGACTGGAAGGACAGCGTTTGTGAGAGGACAGGGACAACGAGCGAGCTTGCTGCAGGTGGGAAGAGTGATAAAGGCGATGGTAGTTAGTTCAGCATACCAGAGAAACTGCTTTCAGTTGGTTCTGGCGTCTCGGTACAAGGAAAAGGTACAACGAATGGCGGCAACACAACAGCTCCTGAAGGGGGCCGACACAGAGAGACCTTCGAAGAGACTGTGTGGCCAAGAAAACGTAAAGAAGAAATGCCAAATATGCACGCATTTCTCCGGACTGAGGCGGATACCGTATTCGTTTAGTATGGAGAAGACAGCAAAAAGGTGCTCCTTGTGTTCATCTTCAGAGTTGGCAGCTATAAGCAGGTCGTCGATGTATGCCCAACAAAAGGGTAGCCCTCGCAAGACATTGTCGATGAACCGCTGGAAAGTTTGAGAAGCTTTCCGTTAACCGAAGGGGGTTCTCAATAATTCAAGAAGTCCGAAAGGTGTAATTTTGGCAGTCTTGTGAACATCCTCGGGTGCTACAGGGATCTAGTGATAGGCGCGGACCAGATCGATTTTAGAAAATATTGTAGCACCACTGAGGTTGGAAGTGAGAGACTGGATGTGAGGGACGGGATAGCGATCTGGAACAGTAATCGCGTTGAGAGGCCTAAAATCTCTTCAGGGGCGCCAGTCCCCAGGAGTGAATTTAGAGACTAAGTGTAGGGGCTCAGCCCAACTGCTCTTGGAAGGTCTAACGAGTCCCAACCCAAGCATGTGATCAAACTCAGCACGAGCGATCTTCAGCTTCTCCGGGGCGAGGTGGCGAGCCCGCGATCTTCAGCTTCTCCGGAGTGAGGCGGCGAGCACGTGCAAAGGTCGGAGGACCTGTGGTCTCTATGTGGTGGAGGACTGAATGCTTAACTGGGGCAACTGAGCAGTGGTGCAGAGGAGACGGAAAATCATTCTGCAGGAGAGAGAGAAGTGGGATGTATCCTCCGGAACAGAACAGCGGAAATGCTCCCTACTGCAGAAGGAGAGATGTTGCCCTTGGAGAAAAGGGTGGTGTTATCTATTCAAGTACCGGTTTTTCCGAAGATTCACCAGCAGTTAAAAATGGTCTAAAAAATCTGCGCCGATAATAACCAGTTGATTGACTGCAGCAACTGTAAAACCCCATCGGAAACCCTCCTGAGAGAGGTTGAGGGTGCATAAACGTTCACGGCACCAATGAAAGTACTGTTCGCAGCGCACAAGAAACCAGACCATTTCAAGGCGACAAGCAAATCTCAGCTCCTTGTATCTATAAGGTAGTGGGCGCTTTGTTGAAGGATCGAAAACACTCAGAAGGCAGCGTCAGCAGGATGCCAGTGTCCTGTACCGCCCCTAAGAATTGGCTGCAGAGTTTCCCGAGAATGTGCACACCTGAACACACTTCCGTGCATGTTCCTGGAAGGTGCGGTGATAGTAACACTCCCCAGCGTCCTCCTGGCGGAGGGTGACCTTACACGGGGGGTGTTAGTGCGATGCGGGGTGGGGGGAGCTGATTGCAGAGGGTGATGAGGCGCAATCCTCCCCTGATAGCCTTCTAGATTTTCTCTCCAGGCGGACAGCCTGTCCTCCAGAGCGGGAGGAAACTGAGAAGAAGCTCCTGAAGGAGGAGGAAAGATATTCTGAGTATGAGCCATAGGAGGAGTGTAAGTGGAGACTGAATCGGTAGAGGTAACAATGAGGAGGGACAAAAAGAAAAAAAAGAGAAATCGAGTATGAATAAAGGAAGATTCCTAAATAATACTAGTAAGAAGTGACTGAACTATTTGTGTGTGCGTATAGACTAAACGTAGGTATGTGTGTCTATGTGAGTGGCTGATAAACACGGCTATACCCTTATAAGGCCAGTGTTGGCGAATGCATAAACACAAAGAGCATGCACTTTGATATATATAATAAAATTACGGAAATAATAATAATAATAAAAATAATAATAATAATAATAATAATAATAATAATAATAATAATAATAATAATAATAATAATAATAATAACAATAATAATGTTTAAAGAAATATTATACATATAAAAAAATGCATATGTAATAAAAAAATGATAAAAAAAATTTTAAATGCTTGCTTGTGGCTGGGGTCTGTTGTTTGGAGTATGGACTAATGTTGCACAAAAAATGTCCGTTGATGGTAGTTGTTGCTTGTAACTACCGCGGCAGGTGCGAAGAAGTGTGTAACTGAGCAACCGAAGAGGTCTCCACATCTACGGGAGACTGAAGAGCTAGGGTCACCACTGTAGACTTCTAAGATGTAAGTATACTATATGCTTCGGAATGTTGAAGGAAAGTTCCAATGACAAATATCAACATTTATTTAGGTTGCTCAGTTATGGTTAAGTACACACCTTTCAAGATAGGATCCTTGTCATAGCCGGATCCAATCTGGAGTAAAACTCGAATCCCAGGCTTTGTAATTTGTAGTTGTAAAGCTGGATGCTTAGCACCATGCGCTGTATGTTGTTTAGAAGAAAAATGAATGCACCTGGAAACACTACGCTATAGCTCACGGCAATGAAAGTGAGTGACCAGGACAAAGAAATGCGTAGACCCGTAGAGTCTGTCCGACCGCTACACCTTAAATAAGGGGCCCAAACTTGTGCACAATTCTTTAATACCAGCGTAACATAGCTGTATATTATACAGTTTACTTATAACTTCCTTGCTCTCGTAAACAACATTGCGATTTATTATGCCCAGCATCTTATTAGCTTTTTTCCTTGCTTCCAAACACTAATTAACTACTTTCAAATTACTGTTTATAATCACACCAAAATCTTTTCCTTTGTCCACAGACTTAAGCCAATCCCAATTCATGTCGTAGTTAAAACTTTTATTTGAGTAACCTAGGTGAAGAACTTACACTTTTTACCATTGAAATTCATTTGCCACTTATCTGTCCACCAAAGAAGTCTATCAAGATCATTTTGAATCTTTATACATCCTTCACTATTCCTAACTGAGGTAGCCACTTTGGTATCATCTGCAAACTTCAAAACCTTGCATTTAAGTCCTTGTTCTAAATCATTTATATATATATATATATATATATATATATATATATATATATATATATATATATATATATATATATATATATATATATATATATATATATATATATATATATATATATGAGTAACAATAGTGGCCCCAGCACTGAACCCTGTGCAACACCACTCTTCACTGTTTCCTATGATGACTTATTGCCATTTAGTTGTGTAGTATTATATAAATTTGTGATTTATGATAGTGTTGCTTCACACCGAAGCTATAGTTAATAAGTCATGTAAATATGTATTTGTTTTTAAATAAGACTTCATAGAAGGAGGTTGTTTCACTTCGAACTACAAGCTAGCCGGGCAAGAGTCCTTAAGGAAGGATGAATACGAATAGTATCAAGTTTGGCCACATAGTAAAAACCTTTAGCGGTGACGAGGATGTTGAGGAATGGATTACAAAATTTGAACTAGTTTGCAGCATTAACAAAGTCAAGGACGAAGAACGAATTATTCCTCTGTTTTTGGAGAAAGAAGCTCTTTACCGTTTATCAACAATTAAATACTGAATCATAGAAGAATGTTATGGTAATCAAACAGAGATTACGAGAAGCATTTGGAGAGGATTCGAATATGTCGTATGAGAAATTAATCACGAAGAAATGGAGAGGAGAACAAATGGATTTATATTTGACAGAGATCAAAAAATTGGCTACAGCAGCTGATATAAATGACGACAATTTGATAAAAAGAGCTTTTATAGTAGGTCTTCCGGCAACAATTAGCAAAGATCTACGAACGATAAGAAATATAAAAGAGGTGTCTATGGAGGAATTGGTTGCAAAGGGAAGATCATTAGCTTCAATGGAAAGAAGTAAATGTACCGTAATAAGCGACGTCGAATTAAAACACACTAATAGAGATGTGAATAAAGAAAGAGAAACAAATTTTTTTGAAAAAAATTGATTGAAAGACCGTGTGAGTAAAATAAGATGCTTTATCTGCCAAAAGGAGGGACACATTGCGAGATAGTGTGATCGAAGAAATAACTACAATTTCGGAAGATATCAGAATACGGGAATTAATTGTTGGAGGTGTAACAAAAGAGGACATAAAGCGTTTGAATGTGGTCTGACGGCGGGCAACGAGGAGGATGGAACTGTTGGACAGCTGGAGGTGGTTTCATCGAAAAATTGAATCCAGCGATTGAAAATTTGGCAATGTTAAGGGTTGAAGTTAACGGAAAAAATTTTGTTCTCCGTTGATCGATTCTGGATGTTATAAATCGATGGTAAGTGAAAAGATATGTAAATGAAATAACGGGTATAGCATAGTGAAGACGTTTAATGGAGACACGGTAAGATGTCGGGGAAAAGACATTGTGAATTTAATGATCGAGGGTAAAAATGTTCAAACTGAAATGATAATTGTTGAAAAATTGTTAGATGGTGTTGATGCAATCATAGGATTGGACATTATATTCGGACTTGGGGTGCTAGTTTGTCAAGAGGGAAGTTGTTATTTGGAGTAGAGAAAGGATGGGAACGAACGGTAAATGTTGCAAGGAATGTTGAAAAAATTTAAGTATTGAAGATAAGGATTTTTGTGGTAGATTCGATGGGGAGAAATGGACGATACGTTGGAAATGGAAAGGGAGTGTTCCGAAATTGGAAAATAAAATAAGATTATACAACAGAATGTGGTTAAATAAAAAAGAAGTTTGAGGAAGAAGTGAACGGATGGATAAGGGATGGCATTCTAGTTTCTGTGCCTGATGAAGAAAAAATAGATGGAGTAATTCCATTGATGGCGGTGGTTCAGGAAACGAAAAATTTGTTTTTTATCTCCAGTAAGCACTGGGTGAGTGTTTAAACAATTTTTAGATTTAAGTTCGTTTATATTTGTAGCGCTTAAGGAATTTCTTATATATAAAAAAAGAGTTTTACGTAAAAAAAGTGAAAAAATCATATTTTTGGCCAAAGTGTATAAATATTTTAACAGTAGTACTTTTTCTTAGAATAGTTTTAATTTTAAGTTTAAAAATCGTAAAATGCTCCGGTCCCCCTGGTCAAAATTTTTCCCTGTTTTTATAACTATTTTTTTTATGTAAGTATTATTATTATTATTATTATTATTATTATTATTATTATTATTATTATTATTATTATTATTATTATTATTATTATTATTATTATTATATTATTATTATTATTATTATTATTATTATTATTATTATTATTTTGTTATTTTTATTATCCATTATTATTTATTTATATCTTTTTTATAGGTTTTTTCTGTTTTGTTTAAATTCTGCCTTCTGATTGTAATGAAGAGATCATAGTTTGAGTTTTTTTGCAGTCCCAATTTACAATATATATTATATATATATATATATATATATATATATATATCTATATATATTATATATATTATATATATATAATATATATATATATATATATATATATATATATATATATATATATATATATATATATTAAATTAGAGAGAGACGAAAGGTCTACCATTTTGTCTGCATACGAGTCCCCACTGCAGTGGCGGCCCCAAGGTAGGCGACCTGGGCAATCGCCCCTGGGCCCCGCGCCTTTTAATGGCCTCTGGCGCGCATATGCAGAGGCTAACAGAGTTTTAAAACGCCCCATATCGCATGAGCTGCAAAATATTATATATAGTATATATATTATATATATATTCTATATTATATATATATTATATATATCTATAATTATAATTTATAATATGATATATTATATATATATCATATAATATATATATATCAATATACCATATATACTATTATATATATATATATATTATAATATATATATATATATATATGAATAATAATATAATATATATATATATATATATATATATATTATATATATATATAATATATATATATAATAATAATATATAATATATTATATAATTATATATATATATATATATATATATGAGGATAAAAGGCAGCACCAGGGCCTTCGACATGGAGAAACCTTTATTAAATAACGACGTTTCGGAAAAACAGTGTCCATCATCAGGATAGAAATATATATATAGAACAATAATAATGACAAATTACAACCAAAAAAAATGTGTAAAACAAATATAGTCAATACATAATTCTACATATTATACATAAATATTCAACCATGATGATATAAGATTTATAAATGAAACAAACGTGAACTAAAGAGACAATAAGGCACATGTTTAGCCTAAACTTTTAGTTATATACATATACCAATAAAATATTTCATGAAACACAAACAGGGATAACTTCAATAAACCAAACATCAATAATTATTTATTAAAGGGCCAAAGACAATACTTACTATTTAACACATTGTAAGATGGCAAAGGGCAATCTATTATGAAGACAACTCTTGGATGGTCAAAGGCAGTGGCGGCTCGTCCATAGGCACTGCGGAACTGCAGCCCCCCCCAAAAAAATTTCAGAAATAAGCCACAACTACTAAACAGGAATTGTATATTCCTTGTACTCTTCTCTCTCCTCTCTTATATATTAATATATATATATATATATATATAATATTTATATATAATATAATATATATATATATATTATATATATTATATACTATAATTATATATTCATATAATTATATAGTATAATATATATATAATAATCATATATATACTATATATATATATAGTATATATAATATAGTATAATATATATTATATATATATATATATATTAAAATTTTTTTTCGCCCCACAGCCCCCCATAACATTTTCTGTCGAACAATTTATTCCATAGAAAATACAGTAATGGGAACTTCAAAAATTCTTTGTTCCCAAATAGCTCTATACCCGTATATTTTTACATATCTAATCCGACAGCGAGATTGTCCACCGGATCTGTAGCTTATAAAAAGGAATGCTGGAAACTAAAAAGTGAATTTGTTCTGCTGAAATATTTTTTGTCTTTTGAACTTGCACATTTATCCTCTTTTAAGTTTCTGAGTCATTTTTGTCCAATTTTACTGATAGTTTTTCAAAAGCATTCATATCCGAATCATCGTAAAATATATATATATATATATAATATATAATATATATAAATATATATATATATAGTATTAATAATATATATATATGATGAATATATATTATATAGTATGATATATAGTAATACTATGATATATATATAATATGATATAATATAATATATATATATATAATATATCATATACTATATATATATATATATATATATGGTCAGCCTCTAGAAGAGCCACAATCCATATCTCCAAAACTACAATAGCTAAACCGAGAAAAAGGAATTGACATTGCTGGAATGCTGGTCTAATTTAGTGCGGAAAATGTAAAAAAAAAAAATAAATAAAAAAATAAAAAAAAAAAAATAAAAAAAATAAAGAAAAATCATATTCAAAAAATACAACTAGCTATCAGGAAAGGGGAATAATTTTGGAATCCTGATAAATTTTAGTGGGGCAAAATGTAAAAAAAAAAAAAAATAAAAAAAAATAATTGTAACTAATTAATTGAGTGTAATATGAGTATAAAGCCTATTTAGAGACCTTGTATTAGTTACTCGTTAAAATAAATAGCCTTTCTATTAAATTTTGTTTTTGTTTTTAACTAAAGACTATATCCCCAAAGGTATATATCACCGCACCGTGCAAGGAGTCGGGGTCCCTCTCGGCTTCCGGGGAACTACGGGGTAGGACTAATTCCCTCCCCCCCGGGAGGCTGGTCTCGCGGAACCGCCCGCTCTTTGGTATTTGGGTGTCGCGGGGTTCCTCCCGCCCCGCCCCTACGGGGTAATGGAACAAACCGTCCCCACTGTGTTCCCGCCGTCGGCTCGGAGCGCCCTTAACATTCCGTGTATAACTTTACAAATAATATATAAATAATATAATATATATAATATTATATATATAATATATATATATATATATACTATATATATATATATATATATATATAATACTGATGTCCCCCCGCCGGCTCGAGC
This sequence comes from Trachelipus rathkii, assembly GCA_015478945.1. NCBI lineage: Eukaryota > Metazoa > Arthropoda > Malacostraca > Isopoda > Trachelipodidae > Trachelipus > Trachelipus rathkii. The sequence goes on from JABUQX010088665.1 coordinate 28,405, forward strand.
TTCCCCCCAAAAAAAATAGCCAATTTTTTTGGTTATATTTTTTTTTTTTTAACATGTCTTTCGCCTTCACTGAAAGAATTTTAACAAGAGGAATTGGCAAACAATGTATTGCATTTTCCCTGTATCTATTGTAGTTTTTGAGATACTGTTTTTTTTTTTTTTTTTTTTTTTTTTTTTTTGATACATTTCTCCGCACTAAAATTTTAACCAAGGATTTTCCCGGTATAGCTATTGGTAGGTTTTTGAGATATGGGATGGTGCTCTTTTCCTAGAGGTTGGACTTATATATAATCATATATAACTATATATCATTTGATATATATATATCATATATAGTATATTATAGTAATATAATAAATATATAATATATATATACTATATCATATATATATATAATATATATATATATATTATATATATAATATAAGATATATATATATATACTATAATATTATATATATAATATAATATATATATATATTATATCATATATAATAATATATTATAGCTACTATAGTTATATATACTTATCATTCCATTAAATAGTGCATATAAAAATATAGTCTATATTATATATATATATATATATATATATATTTATATATAGTATATATAAACAAAAATATATAATTTATATATATATTATATATATATATATATAGTATATATATTATAATATAATATATATATATATATAATTAATAATATATATATAATATATATTATATATACTATATATATATACATATATATATATTAATAGATAACTTAAATAAGCCAAACATCAATTATTAAAGAGCCAAAGGCAATACTTACTATTTAACACATTGTAAGATGGCAAAGGGCAATCTATTATGAAGACAACTCTTGGATGGTCAAAAGAGACGCAACTTATATGGACCACTGTCGCTATTCAAAGACGGTTTGGTGTTGGCTATGTATAATGCCTCCAAAATGTGTAGGTTGGTTGTAGATTTTGCTTTTGACAATATTGAAAAACTAGCGAAGTTACCTACGTGATCTTTAGAGTGTGAATGGTCTCTTATTGCCGAGCTATAAGGGGGAGTTAAGTAGCCAGTTTTAGAACGAGAAGCAAACACCCGCTATGTTCGCCTACCCTTCGCATAGTGTTGGCGAGTATATGCCAACGATAGAGGGCATCACTGGCCTCACATGTAAATTTATAAAGCAAGAGAGAAACGAGAGTGCAGAAGTGTACTTTCCCTTGTTGCTAGCGC
>JABUQX010088666.1:0-23185 GCA_015478945.1 Trachelipus rathkii
AATCGTAAGTAACTAAACTTTGTACTGTCTGTTTCAGTCATCCATCTTGAGAATTATTATTTTGAGTTTTGTTCGCAAAAAGTGAATAACAAATAAAATAATAATAACAATAAAATATTCAATTTTAGGAACTTTAATCATAGTGTATCCATCTATATTTTGCTTTAATTTTCCCGAAAAGTCTGTTGAATCTGTTAATTTTTTTGTGTTAAATAAGCTGAAAACTGTAAGGGATATTGTAAGTATAAACTGTAAATATGTTTAAATAGCCAACTAACTCATAAAAAATATATGAATTTATAAAAATTTCCTTCTTTTCATATGTCAAGTATTTAAATTTATTTAGATGATAATATTAAAGAAATGTTGCTTCAATTTTCAATGAAACATAGGTAGTTTAATTCTTTTCTCCATTCGTTCTCCCACAAGCTCTTTACAATTTTTAAAGGTAGCCTATTTTTGTTGTTCCCCATACTCAAGTTTTATTTCTATTCTATTGAAATTAGTTACATAATTTATTAATTGTGGAGTTCCTTTGAGCCCAATTAATACAAATACTGAATTGAAACTATAACATTTAAATTTATAAAAATGGTATCAAATTATTTGAAGTTTTGGTAATCGTAGAGCAACCATAATTTGTTAATTTTTTTTTTTCTTTTCAATTTTTTTTCTCAATATTTTTGGTAATAGCAGAGCAGAACCCTGGGGTAATAGTTTTGCTGAGTTGAATAAACTTTACGGTAATTATTTCCAATAACTGCCTCTAAACAGATTTTTATAAAAATCACAGCATAGACTCTAAAAAAATAGTAATGAAGAATAAAAAAAAAATTATTTGTCGCTCTCTTTAGGAAAAAAAGTTACAGCCTCTCAAAGTTGTTAAAAATCCCATAGACTTTTCAATATTGATCGATCCAGGTTAGGTCTCATTTCAGGCCTCTAAGTCAGGTTATGATAAGTTTTGTTAGGTTACCAGGAAAATCTATGTAAGAATTAACAATCATATCATAACGGGCTGAACTAATGGATGGCCTAAAACGAGCACGAAGCCCACTAATTTTATTATAAGAAAGTCTATGGGAAATTTAAACTTTAGAGGCTGTAAACTTTTTTTCCTAAAGAGACTGCCGTTTTCGTTTCACTTTTCTTCATTGTTCATGTTTGAGAGTATGGCTTGGATTTTCAAAAAAAAAATTTTTCGTTTTTTTTTTATTTTAACAAATTTTCTAAGGGTTTTTTTACAACTTTGAGAGTTTGTAACTTTTCCTAAAGAGACCGACAAATAATTTTTTTTTTATTCTTCATTACTATTTTTTTAGAGTCTATGCTGTGATTTTTATAAAAATCTATTTAGGGGCCCTTAATGTAAACAATTACCACACTTATAATTTGAATATCCTATATTTATAAATAATATAATTTCTTTATCAAAAGGCAGCTGCACACGTGCAATGTTCCCTAACTAGCAATAAAAATATTACAAATTCACCTTAGCAAAACTATTACCGTAATAAAGTATAAAGAAAACAAAAATAACTGGCATCTTTAGGAAAAAAGTTACATCTTTTCAAAATTTAGAAAAATCTCATAATTTCATTTTGTTTCTCTTAAAGGCATTGGCTACTTTATAAATTGTGAAGACTATAGCTAGTAGATAATGGGAAGTGAAGCCTGGTAACTAATAATAATAAATCAACACATGGCTTCAAGATCTTTCTGATATTGAATTCTATTAGTTCCTGTATTTAGTGAAGGTGTATCTAATATTTTTATAAAATCTTTTGCTTCAACATTACAAATATCTGAAATTAGGGAATAAGAGTAAAATTTACTAATTCTACTGGGATGTAAAAAGTTAATTTTAAAATCATCAAATTCGATATCATAGTTTTCAATAATCCCTATCCATTTTTTGTTATATTGACAAATCACATATTGTCCACAATTTAGTTTTTCAAAAATGTTTACTCTCTCATTTTAGAAACTCTTTAGGGTTTTCTTTTCTTCACCCTGTTCTGTATTCAAGGTTTCAAAAACTTATTTTTCCATTGTCCAAAGGTAAAATCTTGTGAATCTTTGTTCCTACTATAAGAACTGCATTTTGAAATCTAGAAGCTAAAATCTTTTCATTCTTCTCAATTTCGTTCTTACTTTGTATAAAAAAAATTAAATTTACAAAAGTTGTAAAATGACTCTGGAGTCAAATAGTAGTCTGCCACTGTTTTTTAGAAGCTAGCTTTTGCAACTGTTCTTTTTACAACACCTCCAATACCATCACAAGAACTTTTTTACCATGTGAAGTAGCAAAGAAATACCATTCACAGTCAACATTAAAATCATTCTTATGAAATTAAATATTCAAAAAGTTTAACCTGTTTTTGTACTGTCCAGCACAACCATCACTAAAATAATTGATTTTTTCTAAATTTGGAAGTAAAGATTTTATGTGGGGAGTTAGAGTGCATAAAAATGGATAAACCACAGTTGTGCTGTGCTTAGTATCAGGGGATACATCACAAAAGGGTGAACAGTACATTGAGAATTTTCCCAGTGAAACCCTTGAATTTCATCTTGTATTTTAAGTGAAAAGTTTTCAGTAAAATCTAAAAGTAAAATAACTTCATTATGTGCAATATTAATTTTTAATTCTTTTAAAAAAATGTGATTGTCTTTTGGCTATGCAGTGGTGCCTGGTTAAGTTAAAAAAAATTTTAGTTAATGAATAAATATATTCATATGATGATTCACATTTTTCTATCAGAGAACACCTGTCCACTATAACCCATTGTGTGGAATTTATCTTCTCCATTTCTTGAAGCGATTCAATGCTTGAAAGAAATTCGCTAACACCAGTTTCTCTTGGACATAAATTGCATAAATGGAGCATGCACTTTGTTAGTTAAGTCATACACACTTTGGTAAATATCTAGTATTTGATCTAAATATTTTCTGAAAAAATTTTCTAATTTCATAAAAGTTAAGTTTTTTAAGAAAATTGTTTAGTGGCAAGCTTCTGGCATAATTCCAGAAGCTTGCCACTAAAGAATTTTCTTAAAGAACTTAACTTAACTTTTATGAACTTAAAATTTTTTTTTGAACTTTGAAAATTTTTTCAGAAAATATTTAGATCAAATACTAGATATTTACCCACACTTTTTTCCATCAGAATTTTATAGTTGTAGTCACACAAACCAAGGGCAAATACTTGAAGCTTTGCATTTTGATGGTAGGTACATACAAACTGTATGTATTCCAAATGCACCAGCCAGTACACAAAAGTTTGGTCTCAATCTTGCAAATGTTGAGAATCCAAAAACTGGACTAGAAGTATCATTTTTGTAAAGAGTGTATTCCCGTTTTAGGTTCATCAATACTAGTCTTTTTTGATTGGTTCTTTCTTTCCACTATCAATATTTCTTATACTAAGACAATCTTTTTTACCAGGGCACATTCTGCTAATTTCATCTTGTTGGAAAAAATTTTGCACATAGTTTTTTACATCCCTTGTAATAACTTTACCTTTTGAGACATGGGGTATTTCAGGTATTATTCCAAATTTCTTTTTCATTTCTCTGCTTTTTTTACCATGTAGTCAGTAGCTCCAAAGAGATTCATAGTTTTTCTATGACTGTATGGGGATATGCTTAAAATTGATTTTTCTTTCATATGAATCAGTTTCATTGAAAGCATTTATTAGTTCAATCATTAGTTTATCAAATTTGTAAAAGTATATATAGTCAATGATTGAGTACCCAATTAAAAAACATTTATAAAATATATAAAATGAATTAAGAAATTTATTGCAATACATCATACAACAGGACTGAAAATTAATATAATGACAAGCCTTCCATTTTAAAATGCAGGTCATTTTAGATTATTTTATCTTCTATTTTTCATATTATTATTTTGATAAAATTTTTTTCAATTAAATTGTAATTTGCAAGATAGAACATACATTGAAATTTACTTTAGTTTATGGAAATGTAAGATATCAGAGCTATATATAACAAACTTTAGATATATAAGTAAGTTATAAATATGTTAAAATAATATCACATTTAGATCACACTATCATTTGTAGTAATTAATGTTAAAAACATAATTATCTATTAACTTACCTGTTAAATTCTGAATCAGATTCCATTTCCTTTGATGGACTTGGTATTTCCTCTTCTAGGTCTTTTTCTAATTTTCCTTTAATAGTTTTTGTTACCTTTTCAATAGTTTGTAATCCTATTTTCACTTTTGTGCTTGAATGCAATCCATCTAAAAATATAGATATTATTTGGCTTTTTTTTTTTTTTTTTAACATTTAAAATTTATTATGCATTATTAACACTTTGACTGCCATGTCGCACATATATGTGCGATCGCGATATTTCATTTGCGGCCTCGTCGCACATATTTGTGCGACACAGTGACTTCGTTTGAGGCCTCGTCGCACAAATCTGTGAGACAATACATGCAATTATATATGCTCAAAAGATAGCGTGGCCGCTAAGGAAACTTTTGGTATAAGTCTTGTGGCCGTCGGTGTTACGGTTCTAGTTTTACCTAACGTATGAAAATGGGAATATATATATATATATATATATATATATATATATATATATATATATATATATATATATATATATATATATATATATATAATATATATATATATAATATATATATTATATATATTTATAATTCTCATAAGAACTTACCATCGTTTTATGTAAAGGGGAGCAGTAGGTTGGTTGGTTTACAACTTTTTTTTTTTTTTTTTTTTTTTTTTATTAGATTGAATATTTGATTATTATTATTTTATGTATTTTACCTCTGAATATTTATAAACTTTGCGTATTTTAGCTCTGAAATATAAAAAACATTAAGGAATAGATGTCCACATAACGAGTTGTATCATGTAATGTGGCGCCAGGCCTCTGTCGGCACACATGTGTGCGACAATGTGCACATAATATGTGGCGATGTCGCACATATACGAGAGACACGGCTGCTGGTGAAATTAAAAAAAAAAAAAAACAATAAAAATTAAATATCTCGGTAAATACTTTGTACCTTTACGAATTTCAGCTACCATATGATTTCATTAATCATAACCTATATAAAAATGCAAAATTCTTAACGTGGCCTCCGAGAAGTTTTACCGATTTACCCATGGCAGTCAATGTGTTAAAAGTCAATGCATATATTAATTACCATGTTTTGTTTTACTACATATGTGTAGTATGTAGCGGAAATAGGTACTTACGCTTTATTGGAGTAACATCTAGTTCCTTTAAAATTGTTAATATCTGGATTCTCATCACTATAAGAGGAAGCTTCAGCAATTGAAGATGAGCTTTCATGGAACTACATGATTCATCTGATTGCACTTCCTTTAGTATGTCAGGATTTTTAGAAATTTTCTTCCTGCAGTTATCACACAGCATAGAATCATCTGGCAATGTATTGTTGCAGTCAATGAAAAGTTGATAGCTGATCCTTCTCACTGATTTAGTAATTTTTTTTCATGAATTTTTAAAGGGTCAAAACAATTATACATACCATTTTTGACAATTAATTTAGAACAACTATTCACATATTTTTTAAAAAAATAAAACATCTTAATCTGAAATAATATATATATTATTTTGTATTTATATTGATAATATATATTAAATATATATAATATATTTAATATATATATATATATATATATATATATATATATATATATATATATATATATATAGCCTATATATATATATATTTTAGGGTTGTACCGGAACTGAAATTTTTGGTTCCGTCTGGACCCGATTAACGAATCCCGCGCAAAAAATTCTGGCTAGGAACTGGAATTTCTAATGAACTTTCGCTTAAATATAAAGGTAAAAAAATAATTCCATATAACCTTTAATATAAAATTCTTATATATATATATATATATATTATATTAAATATATATATATATATAATTATATGTTTTTTATATTGTATTAAAGGAAATAGTTGTATTTAGTTTAGCGTTTTCTATATATTTTTGATAAGATTTTGAAACGCTTAATTGTATGACCGCAATTAATAAGTGAAACAACTGGCTGCAATAATTTTTTAAAAATGCCATCATTTTTCGTAAAAGAATTTTTTTATTATTAATTGTTTACAAATCTTTAATAGAGTGTAAAATATGGCCTAAAAAATAAAACTAGGTAGTTGCACCAAAAACATTTAATACAACGCCACTTCATTAACATATGAAAAATCATCACTGAAGAGAATATGTGGAGTCAAATTTGGAAAGTAAAGGGAGAATCTGTATTTTGCCATGAACACTGGACAACCGTGCCCACTGAGCGAAAGATCGAGCTGGTGAACAAGTGAGCTCGAGGAAATTTCTTTCACCCAAATTTGCGCTATATCAATAACCAGCATATCACAGGCATTGCTTCGAAAATAAATACATTTTATTGGCCAATGAGTAACTAAGCTGCATTCACAATGCACTGAAGAGGCAGAGACTCATAGAACTTGCTGTCCATCTTCAACCAAAATATCTTTAATTTTTAGTAGAAAATATGTTTTTTGTAGAGAGAATGATGTTACCAACTTCATACAGTAAAATTGAGATCAGCAATATTCGAGAAGTTATCTAATGCTGATCAGATATCATTTACTTACTGATAATATGGATAGCTAAATCTTTCAACAAGTACATTTATTTCTTTAACTATCAGCTGGCTTAAGGCCCAGTTTGAAAATTGGACTAATGTATTCAATTGCAATATATATATATTATATATATATCATATATATATTTATATATATTATTATATTTATATATATATTATATATATATATATATTATATATATATATATAATATATATATATATATATATATATATATATATATATATATATATATATATATATATATACTATATATATATATAATATATATATTACATATTATATTATATATATATATATATATATATTATATATTATTATATCATATACTATATATATGTAAGACCAAATATCTGTCCTGTTACGGGAAAAACCATTCTTTCCACCCTATATATTTCCAGCAGGGTGTTACTTACTATTCATGACTCGTGTGTAACCTAATGGTAGCATCTGATTTCGCCTTTAGAACTTGCAGTTAATAATTGGTCTTTTTATTTTATATTTTTCAGTTTCGGACAAATGAGAGAATATTGGACATGAAGAAAATTTGTGAACATGACGCTAGGGTATGAAACAAGAGCTTCCAATTTCTAACTTTTACTTTGTAAAATAATAATAAAAATATTTCTGATATACTGAATTTCCTTGTCCAAAATTACATAAATAAATATTCTTAAAATATTTTAATATCCTTCTTCAAACTATTCACAGGATAATATATATTTATATATTATATAATCGTTAAAATACTGGTCAAATAAAATATATCAATAAATTAAAATCCTTTTCTTATAATAAATTTTCTTCATAAAAATACATATAAATTTCTTCTTTAAGAAATATAAAATAAAATTCGTGAAGCCAAAGCATATATAGGAAACAATCTTCAATGTGATAAATATAGAGCAACGGAGTGAGAGCTTTCAAACATAGATTATATACAACAAAAGTTTTTAAAGTGAGAGAGTTTTTCAAAGTTTTAAAAATGTTACCTGGTAATCGATAATAAGAAAATATTGTTCGCTTGTGAACAAAAAAAAATGGCAGTAAGAAATGATTCAAAGCTCATACAGGAGCAAAATACAAATAAATATCTACTCTTCTTTTGTAGACAGAAAAGCGTATATTTTAGGATAATACAGTACCTAATCTATGGTACAGCCTTTTCAGAAATGGCTTGCAAGCTTCGTTGCAGAAAAATCTCGAACAGAGACAAAAATATAAACATGCCAAATAAAAGAATTTTCTTTTCAAATTCTTTCGTAAATATATTCAAAATAAACACAGTCACTTTCTTAAAATATAAATCACAGTTAAAATATACACAGGTAAATTAAACTCTCACTTTTATCATATAATAGCACAACGTTTAAAACACGTCTCCTCACAACCAAGTTCCAAGCTCTACTCTCGACACTATCTCAAATATTTTCTCTGGCAGACAATCTCGTTCCTCGTCGCTCACATTGGAACTTAAACTCTTTTCAGAAATATAAATTCTTCTAAAACATTAATAATGCTTCACTGATTGTTTTTAAATAAATACATCGAAACCATACCTAAAAACTTATGGTAAAGAAAGTTTCCCCCATAAAAATAAGAAAATTTATGTAATAAATTTTCTTCCTAACGTAATGATAATTACATCTCTTATTTAAAAACAATATTTCCTAAATCATTTGAAAACTAATATACATAATTTACACATATAAATAATTACATAAAAGAAAACAACACTCCTCTCTTCAAAACATTAAATGAAAGAACCTCTTCCCATAATCGCATTTCAAGTCCTTGGGCGTTTAATTATTAAAAAAAAAAAATAATATTTACATAAATAATCATGACTAAACTCTTCAAATCAACTTATCAGATATCCAGAAGAATATCCCTTGAAAAGCATGCAAAGAAAAACAAAACATATAATTTTTTAATCATTATGGCTAATATTATCGACCCTAAAATTCAAGAAACTTTGTGGTCGATTCAAAGTACTGTGAGAGAATTTCAATACACCGTGGTTAGAACGTAAATTTCTAGGACTACCTTCACGAGGTCCCCCAAATCTTTGATATGGCACATAACTAGTATCAGAAAGATCGGATTCTGACTTAGAATGTTCAAAACTACTGTCGCGAACACTACTATTCCTATCCCCAAAACCATGAAAAGAACTCTGAAAAGAATCTTCAGAATCAAAATTAGGAACATCTACAATTTCGGAAATATCTTGATTTCGATTAAAAACCGGACTATTTTGCATTCTTATAGGGTCTTTAAAAGAAGACTGCGAATACCCTGAATTATTCACCGAAGGTGGATTATCAAAATTCCTCGCGAATTTATGTGGAATACAGACATCAACTTCCTCTGTTGACGCATCTTCCACTTCTTCCTCATGACAATCAAAATGAACTTTCTTATGACTCTTATTATAACTAGAAGTTTTACCTAACCTTTCAGACGTGGGTTCGACCATGACAGGTTCTGCAACCACTTTAAAATTGTCGCTGTGGACAGCTATCTCTCTACCAGTAGCTAAACACTGCAATATGAAACGATTTCTACCCAGGACCCCAATAACCCTGTAAGGTCCCTGCCATCGCTTATGTAATTTCAAAGGTATTTTAGGAGGTTTAACCGCTAAAATATAGACCCGACTTCCTACCTTGATATCTCTTTCCAAAGCTTTACCGTGTTGCCTTGATACAAACTTTTGAGTTTCCAACTCCAAATTTTCTTTTGCTATCTCTCGTATCAAATTAGTTCTTACACTTAAATCTACTAACTGATCGTGTGTCGGACGAAAATCTTCTTCTAAATTTACAAACGGAGATACGTAGTTATCTACATCATACGGTAAGCGTTTTGAATAGCCATGAAGTACGTAGTGTGCACTTTCCCCTATAGATTCATTGAAAGTGCTATTTAAGCATAACTGAAAAAATGGTAAATAATTAGACCAATCGTCTCCCTTTTCGTTTATGTAGTGCCTAAGGTAATTTTCAATCTGTAAGTTAGTTCTTTCACATAAAGAATTTGCTATAGGACTCCTCACGCTGATCTCTACCTTACGAATTTTCCATAATTTACAAAGTTGCTTAAAAAAATCAGATATATATTCACCACCTCCATCTGATACCAAAATACTGGGACAACTATGTCTTACTATAACGCGATGTAATAACGCATTGGCGATGTGTACACCACTTCTAGAAGGTATACCACAAATTTCAACATACCTGGTTAACGAATCCTTAAATAATAAAATATATTTAGCACCTGAAACTTTACAAGTCGGCAATGGGCCGATAATGTCAGTATGTACACGTGAAAACGGAGCATAAGCAAGTGGGTACTTAAATATGGGCGCTCTATGTGGAATATTCCCCTTTACCTTTAAACATGAAGAACAATCTTTACAAAACTGGTATACTCTTTTTGTCATACCTGGAAAAATATATCTCTCTTTAATCTTCTTCTCCGTCCTTATATGACTCATGTGTCCTGATCCCAAGGAACAATGACCAATATTCAACACAGTATATATATATTAAAGAATCAGGTATCTCGATGAGATACTTTTGCTCATTAGTTACATAATACAATATACCCTTAACATAAGCGTGCGGAAAACTGTGAACACCACCATTCTCTTTAACAAAATTTAATATAGGAATCAACCTAGGACACTTTTCCTGTTCAGCCTTAATTACATCGGAAGTTAAATTAAACAACTGAGTGTTCGGATACATAACATCGATACGCGAAATAAAAGAAACTGGAACATAGCCAGGAGGATTTCTCGACAAAAAGTCAGCACAAACATTCTTTTTTCCTTCTACATATAGAATTTCAGGTTCAAAAGCATTAACCTTAATAGCCCACCGTGCTAATTTGTGTGATAAATCTTTATTCTTAAATATACCTACCAAAGGCTGATGATCAGTAAAAATACGTATTTTATAACCAAATATAGTATTTCTGAACCTCGTTAAAGCCCACGTTATCGCCAAGGCTTCTAAGTCAATTGTACTATAGTTCTTTTCAGACTTACTCAAAGTGCGAGAAGCGAAAGAAATTGGGCGAATGTTGCCGTTATCATCCTTTTGAGACAATGTTATCCTTCTGAGACAATGTAGCCCCTAGCCCGATGCTACTAGCATCTGTTGTAACAATGAAATCCTTAGTAAAATCAGGAAACTTTAGCAAGGGATCGATAATTAATTTTTGCTTTAGCGTATCAAACGCTCGTTGCTGCTCTTGCCCCCAAGAGAACGGTACACCCTTACGAAATAAAGACGTTATAGGCTGTGCTAAGACACTAAAATTCGGAACCATGGAACGGTAAAACGAAACAAAACCTACGAAAGAACGAGCAGACGTTACGTCTGTCGGTACTGAAAAAGACTTCAAAGCATTAATCTTGGTCGGATCTGCCGACAACCCTTTTGAACTTATTTGAAAACCAAGGTACACAAGTGACCTTTTGAAGAAATTTGCCTTTTCGAGTTTCACCTTTAATTTAGCTCTTTTTAAAGCGTCGAAAACTAATCCCAAACTGTCATAATGTGACTTAATATCAGTAGAAAACACGATTATATCGTCTAGGTAAACTAAGGCATGAATCCCTAAGAGATGAGACAATGCTAACTCCATGACTCGGCAAAAAACGTTAGCGGCAGTTCGCACTCCCATTGGTAAGCGAACTGGTTCAAAATGACCTCGTTGAGACGAGAAAGCTAAATATGGGCGGCTTTCAGGAGCCACGCCCACCCCGTAGTAACCTGTGATGAGATCCAAAGATGAGAACACAGAAGAATTTCCTAACTTGGACAATGTAGACTCGATGTGGGGCACGGGAAACTGCACCGGTACCACATATATATTCAATTTCCTATAGTCCAAAACAACTCTAGGACGCGGATTATTTTTCTTAGGTATAATAAGAAGAGGAGAGTTATGTGGTGAGTCTGAAGGTACAATGTATCCCTTCATTAAACAATCATCAATCCAGCTGTCAATATCTTGCTGGTAGCGATGAGGCATATTATAATTGGCTGTATAAATATATCTCGGGGCATCCGGTGTAAGCTCTAGCTTGAACTCACTTAGCGGACAAACATCTACTCTATCATTACTAAGAGCTATCGCTTCTTTATTTGCTATAAGAAAATCCAAAATTTGTTCCATTTGCGTGGGGTCTTGTAACACCACCAAATCGGAGTCTTTCTTAGACTTAGACAATAAAATCTCCCTGTAAACTTCACGAAGTTCTTCATCCGAAAGACCTTCGGAGCATTCTATCTTATTTATATTTGATTCGTAACTACGAAAAGAAAGAGAACTTGCACTCGAAATAACAACATTTTTATCTAAAACAATTGTGGACGGACTGTAATTGATACATTTTATAACGATTGTGCCATCGTGCACTGTGCTGAGTACATTAGCAAACATGATATTTGACAAAGAATTTTTCTCTGAAACAATATAAGAATTCTCGGGAGGCTTCGTCCCGGCTTTTGATTTAACATCAACAGATAAAAGATATGTAGAATAGGGCTCAAATTTCATTGAGTTAGGAAGCAGAAGTTCGTAAATTTCGTCGTCTGAAATTACTACCTCGTGATGGAAAGTTTCACTTTCGAAATTAATGTGGTTAGTTTGAAAACCAAAATTGACAGATTCGGTATCTGGACCACCGATTTCTGTTGAAGAGTTATCATATAACAAAGAATCAAAACTAGGTTTGACATCGCTAATTAAAGGATCATAAACGTGTAATGGAATATTAACGTAACCATTTTTCTCTTTCATAATTATACAATCATTATGAAAATCTAAAGCAATAGGAAGACTAGAAATAATATCAGAACCTAACAACAAAGATCCATTAAAACAACATTGTTGATTAACAATGACAAAGAAAACATTAAATAACCTATTATTTAAAAGTATCTGAAGTTTTATACGACCTAAATTAGGTATCACATTCCCCGATATAGACTTAAGAACTATGTTAGTCTCATTTAATTTTACCGGATAAATTTCTTGTATCCTCTTTACTAACCCCTCCCTAATTAAACTGACTGAAGACCCGCTATCGATATAGCCTGAAATTTCTTTAATAAACTCGTATTCAACAGTTAAACTCACCTTAAGGAAGTAGCTTTTTCCTATCAAAGGATTTTCTTCCACTCGAAATACGTTCGTGGAAAGCGAATTTTTAACCTTGTTTGAAATAAAATCAACCTCAATAGGGCTTATTACGGCATCTTGAGGTGCCAGATCCGTAACCCTTTTCAAAAATTTCCTTCGTAAAAAGACCTCTCATGCGATTGTTTCGCTGGGCGGTACTCGAAATTATTATAAAAATTTGGCGCATGGCGCGTATTCATAGTGCGGTTATTTCGTTTAACCTGCAGAAAATTCGAACTTTTATCGTGAAATTCACCTTCACGGACTCTATAATTGACATTAATACTACTTACATTTGAATATGAGAAGTGATTTGGGTCCATTGCATTGACCTGGGACACGTGATGACGTTCATTATTTTGGCACGAACTCGGAGACTGATACTTAACCATTCTATCTCCGGGAGTTTGAGGGGAGTTTCTACCCGAAAATACCTGCCTATTCTGTACACTAGTGTTATATTTATTAACTTTAGGATGCATATTTGACGAATCCTGACAAAAATTTACATGTGAATGATGATTACGGCTGCCCTGGCCTTGTGTAAAACCATGTTTGGGACCTTTAGAAAATGAAGAATTGGAACGAACATTATTCCTACTTTGAGAATATTTCTCTAATTCTGAAGGCGTGATTACCTTAATACGATTTAAACTCTGAGAAGAATGAGGATTCCAAACTGTGTTTTGGCATCTCCTCTGCGAGCCCCGACTATGTTTTTGGAAACATAGAGAGCAAAAAGGTCCGTATATACATTGGGACGTGTGGTGACCTACCCTTTCACACGTTTTGCAAAATACATTACTCCGAGTATCTTGACGTCTCGGAGTCGGAGACTGAGGTTTAGAAAAAGAATATGCAACATTATTAGGTTGAGTTTTCAACTTAGGAGAACGATGAAGAAAAGGATCAACTTGATTCCTTTCGTGTTGAGCTGTATAAACAGGAATAGCATTATTAAAATTAGACGTCTTCCCCGAAGACGATGCAACCTTACCACTATTAATAACTTGGCTCTTCTTCAAATATTTTTGAATCTGTTGCGGTATCGAATTTGAAATGGAGAACTCCTCATTCAGAATCCTCTGGAACTGTGGCTTAGCATTTATATACAATGAAGAGAATAATAACAACCTACGTTGTTCCGGGGTAAAATCCACTCCGTGCAACGTCGAAGACGAATCGAGAAACATTTGTAATGCCTTTTGAGACTCTGTAAGGTACTCAGGGAGTGAGTGGTGGGCGTTCCACCTCACGTCAATAAAATCTTTAAAGGCCTCGAAAGAGCTCTTAGAATTAAGGGGGTCCAGGCATAAAGACAAATCGGTCTTGAACTGAAGCCAAGAAGTAGCCTGAAACAACTCCGGGGTCGATAATATAAGCGCTGAAACATTACCTTCTTTGTGAGAAAGGAATCGGGTATAAGCCCTCAGTTTCTCTGTATCGGTGCTAATCCCTTCGTCAGCAAAATAAAGCTCAATAGCAGCGAACCATGAATTTAGACTTGGGCCTCGCCAACAATCGTCTATATAACCTATCAGAATAGGAATGTTCGGACGTGAATGGGTTAATCTGTCGATATTCAATGTGGGCCTAGACATGTTTTCGGAATGATCGGAAACACTAGAAGAAGAAATATTCTGTGAAATATTACTTGGTTGTTGTACCTCACCAGTGGGTGTAATCTCCTTATTATCGTCAGTCAAAAGCACGCTTTCTTCCTCCGTATCAGAAAGCATTTAAAAATGAAACACGTTAAAAAAAAGGGATACAAAAAAAAATAGGACAACGGACAAAAAGTTGACAGAAAGATAACGATGTACACAAGAAACAAATAATTCACAACAGTCAAAAAGAAAAAAAAATGACAAATATGACAAAAACTACGACTCACAAGAGAAATAGATACTTCAAAAATAGACAAAAACGAGGACAAACACAAAATTGTTATTTACGACACCACATAAACAAAACAAAAAACCAAATTTTTATTATACAATAAACACCGACTTACAGGATGGCTTCTCTTTCAAGCAATGTTCCTCTGGACATCCACACAAATCGACTTGAATAATTCATAACCTCGAGGACGTTAGCCTCGTAAAATAAATGCAAGCATATAAAAAAAAAAAATAAATAAATAAATATTTTAAATTTAAAAAAAATAATAGAGAAGAAAAAAATAAATTACTCTAAGGGAATATTAATAAAAATTATATTTGCCCTGCAAACTACGTGCCTCTTGGTTGAGACCTCTTCGTAAAACTTCTTTCGAACTTTTTATTCGTAAATACTTAGAAATGGCGATTGTGTAAGGATGTGTCTTTCATCAATAATCTTGAACAGAGTCGTGGTTTTTCTCTTTTCTTCACAATTACTGTACCTTAAAAACACAAAATATCTGTTAATTACCTTCAATAATATGAATATATATATATATAATATATATATATATATATATCATAATATAATATATATATATATATAATATATATATATATATATACTATATATAATATATATATATAATATATAATAGAAGAATTGAAGATCGTTCTTTATAAATAAATGATCAATAAATTTAGTACGTTTAGTACTTGTCTGTTTACGTGCTTTAAAATATTAAACCCACAAAAAAAAATCAACACATTCACTTCACGCGCTCACGGTGACTAATGTGATCAAAACTGTTAATTCCACCCTTTTTCTCTCTCATCCACACAGAGAGATGGCGTCGAAGAAAAATTATTTCTGCAGTCAATATAAGGTTCTAAAATAATCTACTACTTTTCTTTTCTGTATTTTATTTGGTGAGAACTTGGCAGAAAATCGAACAGTAATTTCTTGTGTGAGGGGTCGGTGCGTGGTAGTCTTTGTACCACTATTCTATTTCTGTAGACGCTCAGAAGACAAATTTTTACTCTCCGTAGAAAAACTTTTATTCTTCCACAAAAACAAATATTTAGACCGACAAACAGTTCACACACAAACAATTGCGCACCAAGAATAAAGTCTTAGTTAATTTAAAAGAAACAAAATAATAATAATATAATGAATAATAATAATAATAATATTTATTTACTATTATTAATAATAATGATTAATTTTTAATCAAATATAATAAAAAGTTAAACATATGACTATTTATTACCGTAATAGGCTAAATAAAAAAGCCAAAAGAAAAAAAAAAATCTTTTAAGCAAAGTCAGTTATAACTGGAATACTGCACGAGAAAACCCCGTTATAAGATCTCTTTACCGTTATTCGACTTCTATTTAAAGAACTACGCAGCTGTGAAATCCCATGAACTTGATAGCCTCGAACATGAAATATTAACATATGATTGTTGCGCAGTAAAGAAATATATTACAAGTTATATACATTAACGCAAAAAAAAAATTACTCTAAACATATATATAGATATATATAAAAATATATATATATCATATATATATATATATATATATATATATATATATATATAATATATATATATATATATATATATATATATAATATAATATAATATAATATATAATATATACTAAATATGAACTTGAATAAAATTCAAGTTTCTTGAGAAAAAATTACGAACTATATTATATTCAAAAATAAAAAAAATTAATTCTAGAACATAATGACAGAACGGAGCCGGTTGTGAAGGGCTACTACCTAGTTATATTCTCATTGACGTCACAAAGTTACAATGATGCGGCGGCTCCAATCATCGTTTAAGTAAATTACAAGTAATAAAAGCCTAAGATAAATTGTAAAAAAAAAAAATGATAAAAAAATTTTAAAAATTGCTATAAATATATTTTTTAAAATATATCTTTTTTTTTTTTTTTACAGAGAAATAAGAAAAAAAAAAATAAATATGTAATGTCACCTTACTTATTCCAATATTTTTACAAAGTAATAGCACGTAAATGAGTTCCCATAAGACATAACATCCGCATTGCCGTATATTAAGGAGAAATTGCGTCGCAGCAAAAATGGTCCACTCTTGATGACCAAGATGGCTTCCAAAATTAATCCAAAAAAAATGATGAAGGCTTCACCTTTGAAGTAGAATAAAAACAAACACTTGTAGAAACGGTCGCCACAAAATATAAAAAATCTTGAATAGATGAATTCTTTTACAAGGTACACTTCTTCGTACCAGACCAGATTTTCTAAATAAATAATCAAATCAAAAGAGTATGTAAGACCAAATATCTTGTCCTGTTACGGGAAAACCATTCTTTCCACCCTATATATTTCCAGCAGGGTGTTACTTACTATTCATGACTCGTGTGTAACCTAATGGTAGCATCTGATTTCGCCTTTAGAACTTGCAGTTAATAATTGGTCTTTTTATTTTATATTTTTCAGTTTCAGACAAATGAGAGAATATTGAACATGAAGAAAAATTGTGAACATGACGCTAGGGTATGAAACAAGAGCTTCCAATTTCTTATCTTTTACTTTGTAAAAATTAGTAAATAAAAATATTTCTGATATACTGAATTTTCCTTGTCCTAAATTTACATAAATAAATATTCTTAAAATATTTTAATATCCTTCTTCAAACTATTCACAGGATAATATATATATATAATTGTTAAAATACTGGTCAAATAAAAATGTATCTTAATAAATTAAAATCCTTTTCTATAAATGAATTTTATTTGCAATAAAAATTACCCTCTAGTATATTTAAATAAAAGGAAATATAAAATAAAATTCGTGAAGCCAAAGCATATGGGAAACAATCTTTCAAGTTATAAAAATAGAGCAACTGAGTGAGAGCTTTCAAACATAGATTATATATAAAAAGTTTTTAAAGTGAGAGAGTTTTTCAAAGTTTTAATGATGAACGTGGCAATCGATGTTGACAGGCTTTGCTTTTGTTTGTGTGGCAGTATGTTTGGAGAAGTATACCTTGTTCTCCGATTAAATATAAAATGAATGTGCAAGTGCAAATATCTACTCTTCTTTTGTAGACAGAAAAGCGTATATTTTAGAATAATACAGTACCTAATCTATGGTACAGCCTTTTCAGAAATGGCTTGCAAGCTTCGTTGCAGAAAAATCTCGAACAAAGACAAAAATATAAACATGCCAAATAAAAGAATTTTCTTTTCAAATTCTTTCGGAAATATATTCAAAATAAACACTGTCACTTTCTTAAAATATAAATCACAGTTAATTATTTATCACACAGGTAATTTAAACTCTCACTTTTATAATATAATAGCACGACGTTTAAAACACGTCTCCTCACAACCAAGTTCCAAGCTCTACTCCCGACACCTTAAATATTTTCTGTCGCAGACAATCTCGTTCCTCGTCGCTCACATTGGAACTTAAACTCTTTTCAAAAATATAAATTCTTCTAAAACATTAATATTGCTTCACAGATTGTTTTTAAATAAATATATATCGAAACCAATTACCCTAAAAACTTATGGTAAATATAGTAGTATATATATATATAGTATACTATATATATATATAAATATATTATACTATATATTATAAATTATATATATATATAACTAGTACTAGGTATAAGCAATAGGTATATGATATATAGTATATATTATTAGTATATATTATGAGAGCGTGCCTTATAGGTATATTATATATATGTATAATCTTTATATATTATATATATATATATATTATATATATATATATATATATATATATATTATATATAGTATACATAATAATATTAGAGTATCTTATTATAATTGATATTTATATAAGTAAAAATAGATAATAATAATAAATAATTAATAATAATAATATAATAATATAATAATAATAATTAATAATCAGATCATTGTGAAATGTAATAATTTATGCCCTAGAGCACAATAAAACTTTAACTTAAGTATCTATAACTCTACTTATATTAATTGCATACCTCTTTAACGATATTTGTATTTCTGTATTTTAATGCTTAATAATACTCTAAATAAAGCTTGATTTATATGAAAATAAAAGTAATTTTGAAAAAAAAAAACAAAAAAAAAAATAACAAAAAATTTGTTGGCCTTTGTTAATAAAAAAAACCAAAAGTTGTTTTTATAAAATTACCAAACCCTACTATATATATATATTATATTATTATGATATATAATATATATATATATATATTATATATATATTAATAAATATATATATATATACTAAGATATATAAGTATATATAATATATATAATATATATATAATATATATGTATATTATATATATATATATAAGTATAGATAATAGTAGTCTACAGTTGTCATCAACCACTCCATGGGGCGAGAGCCATATTCAGAGGGAGGGGATGTTGCCGACGTCTCAGAAGTCGAACAGCTAACGTAATTATCGCAGTGAGCACAGACACGGCTTTGAAGTGGGGGGGAGATAAATTCCAGCAAGCGAAACACAGAAAGGAAAGAGAATTCCACAGACAGAGGTGGCAGGAAAAAGGAAGCACCGCAGCAAAACTAGCCTGGAGTTACCATTCTCAGACACAAATATCAACACAAAACTCATGTGCGGACACAAAACCCCGAGTACTATGAGGGCGACGTAAAGGTGGTGGTATGCGAGTGATAAGTTCCCCAGAGCAACTGCCGCTGTAGTACCTCTAGAAAAGAGAAAAAGGTCACCAACATCGGCGCCCCCAGAGATAGGGGTCAAGTGAACTGGAAAGTGCAGAACAGTTTTAAATCTTTTGGGCCTTTGACTCGGACCCTAATCCAATCCAAGCTGGGTGAAACCGGGAGCCGCCCACCAGATATGAGAGCAGTACTCCATAAAGGGCGGGATGAGGCCCTTATATAGCTGGAGTAACTGAGAAGAGGAAAAAAGTCTCGCAGTCTAAACAGAACTCCCAGTTTCTTTGAGGCGCCCCTAGCAACCGATGTGAAGTGAGGTTCCTAGCAACCATTTTTTTTGTTTATGTTAAAGGCCAAGGATGTTTATATTGTCAACAGGAGAGATGAGAGAACCGCCGAAAGAGATAGGAAAGTTAGAAGGTGTCTTAGAGAGGGAGATTTGTAGAAGTTGAGTTTTTTTAAAGAATTGAATTTCGCAAAGCTCAGCGACCCACCGGAAATATCTATCCAGATCAGCGAGAATAGAATCAGAAAGATTAAGACAAGAGGCAATTCTAGAAGTAAAAGAGGGGAGCAGAGAATTGAAATGATTGAAGAATGAAGGTGAGTCATCGGCATATGAGTGGAAGAGTTAGATGGGCAGGTGAGAAGATCATTAATCGAAAAATAGGAATAAAGTAGGAGATAAGTAGAACCCTGGAGGAAACACCACTATTGACAGAAAGGAAGAAGTCGCCCCATCAACAACAGCCGATATTTAGCAATTTGAAAGAAAACTAGAATATAAGTAAGCAAAGAGAAGGAGGAACCCCAAAAGAGGGGAGCTTGGAGAGCAAGTGACGCGTGCCATACCTTCAAATGCTTTTGGATATGTCAAGCGCTACCAACAGCAAGTCTCCCGTAGTTCCTAAGAGTCGGAAAACCATAAATCAAGTAGATAGAAAACTACTATTGCCAAGTAGACCTCCGAAGTGCCGAAAGCCGTGCTGGTGATCGGAAAGAAGTGAATGAGATTCCAGATGATCTAAGAAGTGAAGGTTGAGAAGAGTTTCAAAGATCTCAGATAGAATACAAGTGGAGAGCTATGGTCGTAGTTAGAAGGATCAGAAGCGGCTTCTTTTTTGGAAAAGGTTGGACATGTGCGTGCTTCAAACACTAGAGGAAAAGTGTTAGTATTGAGACATAGAGAATATAGTTAACGAGGGGAGGGGCCAGCAAGGAAGCACACTCCCTCAACTCGGGGGAGGAATGCCAACTGGGCCACACCCCTCTTCCTAACGTTTTATAGATTTCAGGAGCCCTGCACCCGATCAAATGTAATCACAGGCATGTAATCAGTTGGAGAATTAGCAACAGAACCATCAGATCGAATAAGAGGAAGGAGGAAAGGCTAGATTTTACAGAGTTGTTAGAGATGTTTTTTGGCAGAGGCCAGAAAGATTTGTCAGTAGGAGAACCAAGGAGGATAGCGCACTTTCGTTTGATGAAAGTCCGCTTTGCTCGTCGAAGAGTATCCCTGCAACGATTCCTGGCTGAATGAAAACTAGCAAGAGTGATAGGAGAACAAGAATTTTTCCACCCCCGATACGCACTGTCTCTAGCCTTAATGGCCAGAGAACAAGCGCGATCGAACCATGGATTATGAGCAGGGTTAGCCAAAAACCCACTTTTTTTGAAAAAGCCCAGTGGGCCGGGGTTTTTTCATCTAAAACCGCGAAAAAAACCGGGAATTGGTTTTTTTTCAATTTTTTCCCTAATTTTCTACATATTTTAATTTCATATTAATTTAATTGTTTGTTTTAATTTTGTTAAGTTATAAGTTTGATAATAACAGTAATGCCAAATACTTTGGGATCCAGAAGAAAACTAGGAAATGAATGGACTGAAGTTCTGAATGTCTAAGACACCAGCAAAGTAGAGAAATGTAAATATTACAGTGATAGCAATTAGGACATAAAAATTGCGATAGAGATATAAATGAATCAGAAAAAATCTTTAGTAAGCGCTTGTCATATTCTGGCAAATCTAGTGGAATCAAGTGCTAATTACAACCGTTGAAAGTATGGATCTTACAATGTAGAAGAAAGGGATTCATCTGATTTCCCACGATGGCAGCAAGACATTCAACAATGAAAACATGGTTATCTGTAAATGACACACACATCAAAAACTCAAAAAGAAATTGTCTAAATAATACCATCAAAATGACAACTGCACAAAAAGAATTTCTTGACCAAAAATATCAGTTTTTTTTAATGGCTAACAAATGTTTCAAATTGTTCTCTTTAAAGTGTGTGAGTATTGAAGTACTTTGTTAAATGATAACATCAAAGAACCTTAAGATCCTCTCGTTACTGCACATCACCGATCTCGATGAAAATCTAGCAAGGTTTACTTTTGACACGGCTCATATATATATATATATATATATCTATATATATATAATTATATATATATATGTATATTATAGTTTATATATATATATAAGTTAAATTATATATATATATACGTTATATATATTATATATAACACACGTTATATATATATATATTAGTATATAAATACTGCACTTAAACCGCAGTTCAATTTGTATAGAGTAAAATAACTCTTGAGGGTGGAACTTTCACTTGGCCTAGGATTAAATCCCTGGGCCCTCGCGAACGTATGCAAGCGGTGTTCCACTCAACCACGACAAGCTAAAAAGATATGCGACTTAAACCTATGAAAGAGTGCTCTATTTCAATAGGAAATTAGGACCGCCTATGTCAGTACAGGATACCTCAGCCCCGCATCTCCGCTTGCACTCGGGTCAAAAGTAACACAGGTTATTGAAATGATACAAACCTTAAGACCTGGTTACTCCTTACCATCTCAAAAAATCTAGCAGGTCCACTTTTGGACACGGCTATATATATATTATATATTACTATAATATATATATATATATATATTCTATATATATTATATATATGGGGAAATAATATATTTATATACTATATATATATATATATATATGTAATATTTTATAATATCGCTAATAATATGGTCTTTAACCATACATGGGGTCGTTTAGCCATTATAGTCACAGAAGATTAATTTTCTCGTCATTCCGTAAACAATCATTATTTATCTTCAATATTGGAAAATTTTTGATAAAGTAGTATCACTTTTCTTTCTCTCTGCTAATTTATTCTCCATGCATGGGCAAATTTGTTTATTCACAAATACAAAGTCCTAATTTATTAAATTTATTATATCTTTTTTTTTTTTTTTTTTTTTTACAGTTTTTTCAACAAAACCCCTCCCGGGCTTGCTTTTCAGGGGGGTGATTCGACAGATGAATTCCTAAAACAGGAGAGACCTAATCAAGTACTTCACGTTTTCAATCTTCACTATCCACTAATCTTCTTCTTTTTCTTTAAGGGCGGTTGAATTTCAGTTTTTGATTTTTCCTTGGATTTCCTCCTTCCGGATTCCACAAATGGACTGCCCCATGTGAGTAGGTCATTATCATGTTGTTCATTTACCAAGGGGGATTGGCGACTCTGATCCTCTTCTTCCGGATGCGGACTAAATCCAGGAAGTAGGCTCACTCTTTGGCTTAACCTAGACTTTTTTCTGCCATTCCCTCCAGAAGGAGCAACTGCAGAAGGGCTATCTAATAATATTACATCTGCATCTTCATCGATTAAGTCGATCAT
>JABUQX010088667.1:0-2500 GCA_015478945.1 Trachelipus rathkii
TGGAAACTGATAAGCTTTCCGAAACGTTGTTTTAACCTATTTCAATAAAGATTTTCCGATGTTGTCTAGAGCCTTGGTGCTACTTTTCATCCTTAAATTACGATACCCGGATTATAGAAGTTGGATCAGCTTTATACGACAACGATATGGCCAAGACACCATAGGTTCTATTAGACACTTGGAGGATCTTCATTTCAAACGCGAAAAGCGGAGACTGGATCTTGAATTTTTAAGAACATGTAAGGCTTATAACGTTATACCTAAGTTTATTAGATTCAAGCTTTTTACTAAGAGACTTTATAATAGCAATGTGTATCGAGGATTCCAATTTAAATTATTAAACAAAGAGATAACCTATAAATTTAAAGAACACAAACGTATAGCTTCACAATATCGAACCTGCCTTGATACTTTGCGTAATAAGTTATCATTTATTGACTTTGTATTTGTTACTAATAAATTATCAGTACTCGTAGCACGACGAGTGAAACTTTGTAAACAAAACCATACAGCAAAGCTAAATGCATTGGATTTACATTATGATGATTCTTTGCTAAATTCAGATAGATTTATTTTTAATTTTTCATCAAAGATTTTATCAATTAATGAGAGAAGATTGTTGAGTCTGGGTTTAAATTTTAGTTTACCTTGTTATAATATAAGTTTCGTAAAATATTTTGGGGCTTTTGAAAATTTGTTACTTTCACTGAAGAAGTTTGAACCTCGTAAATCAGATTTTAAAGCAGTTACCCTTAAAATAAAACAAATTGCCCATAAACATTTTTACAGATTTAACCCTGCTAAAGTTTTTTCTTTTTTGATTACAAAGTCCGATTTTACTACTCTAAAAGCAATTAGACAGGACGATTCCATTATTATATGTAAGCCTGATAAGGGTAGAGGCGTTGTTCTTCTGAATAAAACAGATTACTTTGATAAAATAAATATCATTCTTTCCGATACTACCAAGTTTCATAAGGTTACAAATAAATCTCCTATAAATTTATCACTCAATTTAGAAGATAAAATTAATCGATTTTTAAGAAAGCTACTAAAAAGTGAAAAAATAAGTAAAACCACATTTAATGACATCTATGCGCACGGCTCTTCCCCAGGAGTTTTATATGGTCTACCTAAAGTTCACAAAGATAACGTCCCAATTAGACCAATCCTGACAGCCTACAACACACACAACTATAATTTAGCTAAATTTTTGGTCCCGTTTCTATCCCCGTTCACAATCAATGAATATACAATAAAAAATTCGTACCAATTCAAAGACTGGCTCTCCAATTTAAATTTACACTCATTTTTTATGACTAGCTTCGATGTAGAATCCCTTTACACCAACATTCCTGTAGCTGATGCCGTGAATATTTTGCTAAACAATATTTTCGATTCTGTTACCCATTTTCACGGTTTTGACAAAAAAGAGTTTGGAACCCTTTTAAGACTAGCCACTCAAGATACCTATTTTTTCTTTGATCACTCCTTGTATGAACAAACTAATTCTTTGGCGATGGGATCTCCTTTGAGTGCCATCCTAGCTAATGCTTATCTCATGCACTATGAACAACTTTGGTTAAATAAATGTCCCCCCTCTTTTAAACCATCTTTTTACAAACGATTTATGGATGACACATTCTTGCTGTTTACGGATAAAAATAAGATTCACAACTTTTTTACCTATATAAATTCCCAATTACCAAACATCATTTTCACTCGTGAAGATGAAGTTGACAGCACACTCCCTTTTTTGGACTTGCTTATTAAGAAAACAACCACAGATTTTACCACGTCCATATTTAGAAAGAAAACTTTCACTGGCTTGGGTCTAAACTTCTTCAGCCACATTCCGCTATCTTATAAATGCAATAGTATTAAAACTTTACTGTTCAGAGCTTTTCATTTAACATCCACTTACACACTTATGCACAATGAATTTCGTTTTTTATTGAACTTTTTTGGATCAAATTTTTTTCCCCATTCTCTAGTTTATAAATACATTAATAAGTTTCTGGATTCTCGGTTTAACCCTCCCTCTCTTACAGCCTCAGTTCCTAAATTAAAACTATATCTTTCTTTGCCTTTCTATGAACACATTCACATTAAACTTTCTAAAGACCTTTCTCATTTTCTTTTTAATACTTTCCCTCAACTTGATACCAAATTAATTTTCAATTCTTCACATAAAATAGCATCTTTTTGTAACCATAAGGAAAAGACCCCTGCTGCTCTCCAAGCCTCTGTCATTTATAAATTTAGCTGTGGTGGCTGCGATGCCTCCTATGTTGGTAGTACTATACGCCAACTCGCTGTCAGAGTGGATGAGCATAAAGGTATTTCCACACGTACAAATTTATTACTCAATAGCCCTTCTCATTCATCCATACGTGATCATGCACACACACTCGATCATCCTTTTAATTTCACTAATTTTTCTATATTGTCTCAAACGACGACTTCAATAACCAACTTACACATTCTAGAATCTCTCCAC
>JABUQX010088667.1:10000-34332 GCA_015478945.1 Trachelipus rathkii
ATATATATATATATATATATATATATATATATATATATATATATATATATATATATATATATATATATATATATATATATATATATATATATATATATATATATATATATATATATATATATATATATATATATATATATATATATATATTATATTTATATATATATTTATGTAAAGTCGTTTTATGATTTAAAACTAGCAAACACCCTAGAGTAGACCGCATAGATATCAGTTGTCGGGGGTCTCTCGGCCTCCGCGCTCGACGACGGGACTTCGTCCTCAGTCCCCACCGTCGGCTCCGAGCCCCTAAAAATGATATTTTTAAATGATATTTTTCTTTCGAATACCCTAAAAAACAATTTCAATTTCCATTACTAATTTTCATTCGCTGATTCTAAATATGTTATCTGTTTGTACGAATCGTAGTTTTCGAGATATCATGCGGGACTTCTTTAGTTTGCACATATATATATATATATATATATATATATATATATATATATATATATATATATATATATATATATATATATATATATATATATATATATATATATATATATATATATATATATATATATATATATATATATATGGCCAAACTAAAGAAGTTACCCGCGAAAACTAAGATAGGTACAAGAAAACTGATAACATATATGGAATCAGCGTATGAAATTTGTATGGAAAATGAAAAAAAATAATTTTTTTATTTTTTTATTTTTTTTTTTATATCTCCAAAACTACGATAGGTACAAAACTAATAACATATATGGAATCAGCGTGTGAAATTTGTATGGAAAAAAATTTTTTTAATACTAATAACTTATTTGGAATCAGCGTGGAAATTTTTTAGAGGGCTCGAAACGGACGGTGGGACAGAGGGGGAGAAGTCCCCCCGTCGTCCCCATGAGGCCGAGAGGCCCCGACTCTTTGCATCTTGGCGGTTTTACCTTAAGGGGTATTCTTTAATTAAAAAAAAAAATAAAAAATCCTTTTTTTTAATACAAATTTAATACGCTGATTCTAAATATGTTATTAGTTTTCTTGTACCTATTGTAGTTTTGGAGATATAAAAATAAATAAAAATTAAATTTTTTTCATTTTCCATACAAATTCATACGCTAATTCCATATATGTTATCCGGTTACTGGCTAACCTAGTTTTTCCGAGGATATGATGCGGGTGGCACTACAGTTTCACCTATGTAATAATATGTATATATGTAATAATATAATATGTATAATATATATGTAATAATAACCATAATAATAATAATATATACAATAATATAGATATATGCATATAATTTTAAATCTCTTGACCAGATATATTATATTATATTATATTATATTATATTATATTATATTATATTATATTATATTATGATATACTAACAATAATAACAATATAATAACAAAAATAATAATAATAATAATAATAATAATAATAAAATAATATATAATAATAATAATAATAATAATAATAAGATAAGAATAATAATAATAATAATACAAAGAAATATTCATAATATTATACTTATAATTTTACAAAGTGTGTACTTTCCTCAGGCATTTAATTTGTAAAATTTTTAATAATAATATAAATTTAATAATATATATATGTATTATAAAATAAAATATATATATATATATATATATATATATATATATATATATATATATATATATATATATATATATATATATATATATATATATATATATATATATATATATATATATATATATATATTAGAGCTGTACCGGACCAGCACCTAGTTGGTGTTTAAAGCTTAAATTTTGTTTATATGTAAATTTAAATATTACTCAGCTTGTTTAAAAAGTAAATATCCTATTTGGCCTTCTATAGTATAATTAAATTTTGAATACGTAATTTAACTTGTAGCTGCGAACTTAACTTACAAGGATTTGAAGGTTTTTATTCTAATCATCCTTTCATTCCCAGACTAACCTATTATTATTATTATTATTATTATTATTATTATTATTATTATTATTATTATTATTATTATTATTATTATTATTATTATTATTATTATTATTATTATTATTATTATTATTATTATTATTATTATTATTATTATTATTATTATTATTACTGAAGTAGAATTTAATTAAAAAAAATCCCAGTTTCGTGTTTATCTCTTTATATTTAGAAGGTCTGGTCTAGTTGATCAGCAACACACTAGCTACAGTCACTTTTAATCAGTCAAACTTCGTAAGACAGTTCAACGCATATGAATTTTATTATCATTCTGGAAATTGTGTCGGACACAATATAGATCAAGACTTATTTTTGTTGCTAACAAAAAGTTATGATATGAAGGTGTGATGTTTTAAAAATTTACAATTCTGACTCCACTATAAATTCATACGATACATTTCATGTAGGTGGAGATTAGCGATATTTTGAAGACCGTAGCTCGTTTGATATAGGCCTTAGGCTATAGCGCCCGGCAGTTTTTTTTAAAAGTTTGTAAGACCAGTTTTGTGCTACTAGAATAGTTGCATTTGTGAAGGTGGATACTGAAGCAGGGGAAAAGAAGCACTAGTTGATGCGGCAGAACACTACTAGGCAAAGGGGGTGGATTGCTCGACGTGCAGAAAGGCATTGCGCAGTTCATTCTTAAGAGTATCGTGTGTGAGTGAAGCTAGCTACGTGCGATGTTAAAATGAAATCTGTCCTTTTTACAGCCACTTCGTAAATTACTACCATGCTTTTCGGACTGTCGCAGGAATTTACTTCGTATGAACAACCTTCTATCCATTATCGCCGATTCTATTTTTGTACAGGAAATAACTGTTCTTACGAAGAATGAAATAGTGTCTTTGAAGCCGTAACCCTATACAAGTATTTTGACTAGATATTTATCTTTAGCAAATTGTTTTTAAAATGCAAAATATGAATTAGTTTTAGAGGCTTAGGGAAAGAATTGACAGGAAAGTCATAAATTATTTTTTTTTCTTTTTTCTTTTTACAGGTTACCACAACTCACGGGCAGAGCCCTTTTCAAGGAAGGACAGAACAATAAAATGAATAATAAAACAAATTTAAAGCCCCTCCCGAACCTAACGTAAATCCCTCAAATGAGAGCAGACGGACGCCTTAAAAGAAGGGAAGATTAAATGCAGCAGGAAAAACATGATGGTAATGAAATTCCACAATAGAGAGGTATCTGGAAAGTAGGAGACACCACAACGAGCATGTCTGGAATTTTCAATGCTCACACAAACTTTGTGTGCAAGCAAAGCACCCCTTTTGCTACGAGAGCGTCGCAGTGGTGGTGGTGTAACCAAGTATAAACAGTATAAATAAAATAATAATGATAAGGGTCTTTTTGATGAGATTCTTCTGCCTTGATTTATATTTTCATCTTCCCCAATTTTATATTTAATTTTATTTTTATATGAAAGTAAATAAATAACTAAATCTTATAAACTAACGAGTAAATAAGATAACAAACTCGTTTGGGTTATCATGTAAACATGCATCCTCGATGTATACATATGAATTCATTAAGACGAGGAACTATAGCCGTATTTTAAGAATCAAACAAAGAAACTTTGTGTCGGAATGTATGATGCAGTGTAAGTAGGAAAGTTGGATATGATCGATCACCTATCGTCCAGTAGAATATACGAGTGTTTAGATTCTAGAGTTGCGACAATGTTTATAATATAATTCGATATTGTATGCTTTGCTTATTGTCGTAATATTATTGGGTATATTACTAAAATTGTAATATAGAACACCAGAGGTCTTAGACCACATTGAAGAGGACAGAGTTAATAACGTACATTTACATTCTCAGAGGTAATAATAATTTCAGATAAAGTTCATGGGAGATATTGAATCAATTGCATCTGGAATAAGTATAAACAAGATTCTGGACAAAAGTACAATGTTGTTACAGGAAGCACTCATTAAATCTTATGTAGAATCGCTGCTTAATGGAACCTGGGTGAGAAAAAAGATCACATGTGGGCATAACGTCTTTTTTGTATTGGGTGAAATAGAGCACACTTGAACGTATGAATTTATAAGGTATTATAATATGTGTTCTTCGTTGAACGAAAACCAGGGATACCATTAATATCCGTGTATCAAAACTCAAATGGAGACAGTACGTTAAGATGGTTTTAGAATCAATACCGTTTAAGCTGTTGAGTTAGAAACGAAGTGACTAGAAAATATTGGATAGTCTGTTGTCGAGTTAAGAACATTACTGTATAATGTGTCGAGCTTGAGTTTTGGGAATATCGACAAACAGTTGGGGCGTGCGGAGACTGAATAACAAAAGTGATTTTTCTTAACTATATACAGAATGCCTGGAGGAGAGAAATCTGTTTGGCATGTATCGCTTCGTAGAAGCAAGAACGCTGTGCATAGCATAATAGACTGAATGGCGGCGGGGTATTTGAGAGGAGATGGGTTGTATGACGCACTTCTTCGTGAGAGCCATGAGGATCCCATCAAATTGTACGAATGTGCTATTAAAAAAAAAGAACGTAGGTCCGTCGCGCGGGTGCTCCGTGAAGCATTTACTAGGTGTCTGAAGTTTTTCTGCATGAGCGCAAGGTTCCTCACTAACAGGTATAGATGGGGGCGAGTACAGTAGCCTTATGATTTTATAATTTTCGAATAATAGAGGTGTCAAGTAAAAACACTTACTACTAGGACTTTCTTCATGTATCTCTTTGGTAATAGTCCGAATTCGTAAGATTATTGCACACTTAATCGTTTAAACAAATTGCTAAGGAATCCCATCCCTCTCGGCGGAAAATAAAACTAGGATAGATGACATTTTTTTACTTTTTTTCTTCTCCTTGGGAGGTATTTTAACCCTTATCTCCGGGTTCTAGAATTCGCCTAGCACCTCGAGATGAATTTGTATGTGTATCCATTAATAATTAACTAGTTATGACGAGTTGAAATAATTTTATTAAGTGTGAATCCATTTGCACCGAGATTGCTACACTCTAAAGCCCACTCAGAACATTTACAATTGCTCATTATTAGTGATGCTAATTTCAATATGGAATCAGATTGTAGGTGTTTTTTAAAGTGATGTTTCTTCCACAATAACAACTCAATGAGTCCACACACAGAACAAATTTTGTTTAAGATCAATTTTTATAGTTTTGAATGCACTCATACAGCAACGTTGAGTGTGTGTAAGCTTACTCTTTTACGATTACATCGAACTCATGTAAATAAAGCACACTACCAGTAAATCATTTCAAATATAATTATTTCGTTATATTATATGTGAGAGATAAGCGTAATGCCATAGATTATCTTTTAAATCTTCATTCATCCCAATCTATTACACCTCATATTTGACATGATAATAATATTTGTAAATAACACTCTCATCATTTTAGTTTCAATATTTCTCGAAGCAATTTATTTTTCAGTAAGTAAGTTCTTTGTTTATTACATTTGTGATTATCGTTTTCAACTAGCAACAACATTTAAATATTTTAACATTTTATGCGTAGCATTTTTGTTATTCTATAGCTTCCTTTGGATCACGCACAATGCAGATTAAAAGGAGAACATTTAAAAATAATTTTATATTTTCAATGTTTAAGCAGTGTATCTTAGCTTCCTTTTTCCTGGTGAAGGGTACTACTACTTAAATTCTGTAACAGCAGTTTAAATAATTTTATTTATTAATGAAATTGACTTAAAGCATAAGAAAAGGTAAGAGTATTTTAAGTGTCCGTTCTGACATTACAGCTCATTGAGTCCACTACACAGAACGAATTTGAATAATCTGATATTTTGGATTATTTTCATGGAATAATTCCAATTTTCATTTTCTTTGTGATTACACTCATGGCCACATTACGAACATTTAATAATTTAATTTTGATGCGTAACAATTGTGTCAGACTTAGATCACTTTCCCTTTTAGCTTTAATACTTCATATGTATGATTCACCGACTTATTCACAGAAATTTTAAATATAGTATTATATTTATGGATGCGTATCAATGTGTATAGGCTAAAAGGAGCTATCATTTTTGAATTCGTGACATCTCATGTTTTAGCATCATCTCAAATCCAGGTTTAAATAATTTTTTTTTTTTTTTTTTTTTTTTGTAGAATTTTTTTTTTCTCACTTTTAATATATTTGCTATATTATGGAATAATAGAAATAGATCTTAAATGACGCGAGTAATCAAACCTTACCATAAGGACACCTTCCAAAATAATTTTTCTACATAATTGAATACAAAATTCTCTAAACATAGCGTCCTATAAAGATTGCAATGCATCTTTTCTTCAAGCACATCTCACGACTCATTTTTCAGTCGTGTGATCTAAAAATAAACTAAGCGAGGTAGCTTAACTGTTACTCCAATGTTTTATTGAGCTGCGTATCTTATTTACACAAGAAAATATTGCCCAGCGTTTCCGACATTATTAGAATTTCCTCACCACAATGTCATTTAGGTGTTCACAATTCTTCTTTCGATTCGGTTGATAAAGTTCTCCTTAGGTATTTTTACTCCAAGTACCGTGCTTTCACTCTATCATCAGTGCCACCCCTGTAATTACGAAATCTATTTCATAATTTGGAATACCCTCAACCAAATTCTATTATCATATTTTACTAGCACTTTTTTGAGGTCTCTTTTGTCCTTAATACATACCGATGACACGAGTCCTATTATGGGTGACTGCAATCGACATCCTTGGGATGACATAAATCATAGGAGTAGGCAGCACTGTTCTTCATTTTCTTCCGCATTTTCATTATTTTTCTCTCCCTGAATTGTTTCGCCTTTGTCCTGATGTTATAAGTTTTATTTTTTTCTTCTATGGTCTAAAGTTTAAATAATTTTCGATCACTCGGCATGATGGTTGTTATCCGTTTCCGTTATAAAAAATTTTCTATTACTAAAGTAGTCCCTTTACCTCTGCTAGTATATATTAGGGAACTGATTCTGTTCTCGTGGTCCATCTTTTTGACATTCATCTATTATTGTGCGCATAGAATTCTCTCCTCCTTCTTATTGTCTTCGTATACCATACTTGTCCTATATTTGTTCTACTACTTGAGCATATATTCATCACTCTACACCTCCATTCTTCTGCTTGCATACCGCGCCCCCTCGGCTGAGTATGGTTCCACTGATTGTTTCCCTTATCTATATACCAATTGACTTTCATCAATGATTTTCTTATATTCTTCACTTGCTCTATTGCTTTGTTGTTCGCAACTGGTTTATTATATGTTCTTAGTCTTCCTCTCTGCTTCAATCATTCTTTTAAAGAGATTGTCTTTCCTGTTGCTGTTTCTTTCTATCTTACCCACCTTTTTGACTTTCTATGTTTGTTCTAGTTCCACTCTGAAATGTTGTTCGCATAATCAATTGTAGTGCTGGTGTTTAAATATTTATTAATTTAGAAAATTTTGTTAGTTTGCCCCTTTCATGTTGATACACAGTCACACACTGAGGAAATGTTTTCTGCGTATTGAGTGTGTTCCAAGGTAAATATTATTTATACTCTTTTGTAATGTTTCAATTTCCACCAACCCCATGCTTCCTTCTCTACGTTCCGTGTACAAATCATACGACAATAATCCTGTCCCCTATATCATATCAAGTTTGTGGCATGTTAGACAATTTTTCTTGGTTTTTATATATCAATTCTATTAAGACTTCCTTGAACAGTCAATCACACCGCACTGTACAGGATGCAGGTACACTTAGTGTTTTATGCCTATTTTTGTTTTTAGCGATTTTACTCCTGATTTTAACACTATTGCTTGGTTCTTTTAAATATTCTTTCTCCGTTCTCTTCATCAAGCTTAAATTCCGACTTTCCCTATACTATACCGTTCTCCGATTCCTCCACTCCAGACTATTTTAAATAAGTGTTTTTCCTGCTTCCAGATTGCCTTATGGAACGTGTCCACAAATCGCTGATGTTTTCACTCCTCCCGCTCTTCGTCCATTTCACTGAGTGTAGGAAGCAACACTTATCCAGAACAAACTCCATACAAATATCTTCTTCCAACATTCTGCCTACCGTCCACCCTGCTTAAATTTGTCTCTTGTCTGTTTGGGGCGTATAATTTTAAGTAATCCATATATAAAACAGGTGTGGAATTAATTTGCTTGATTTTTCATTACGTGGGTTTATTCTATATCCGTTTTGTAATTTGTTTTTATTAAATTGCTCAAAAGGTTAATGGCGCAAAATGAAGAGCGAGTGGAGATAACGACATCCCCTTCGGAATATCACCTCTCTTTAAATGTTGAATTTTTTTCCAACTCAATTCAATCCCTTCTCATCTTTAATTTGAAAGTTGACCCTCCAATTGCCTCATTCCTTCTTCTTACAAATCTACTATTTATTATTTTTATTTTGTATTATTTTTAATACTTCTACGTATTCCAGCATGTGGGAACATCTGTTCGTATGCTTTTTTTATATTATCTATCCAGGTCTTATGCTAATTTTCAGGTTCCTCCAACCTATTTCAAGGATCCTTTTGTTGATCAGCAATTGATCTTTTGTGCTCATGCTATTTTCTGATGCATCCTTCTGTTCTTCATTTAATTATATTATTATTGTCTACATTTTTGTATGTTTTTTTTTATGCTACTGTTTTACTGTTTTAGTTTTTGTAAAATGGTGAAGGTAAACATGTTTATTTACCTTAACTTTTGTTGGATTTTTTGTTTCTTCAGATTTTGGTATGAAGGTTGGTGTTGCCATTGTCAGCCACTCTGTGAATGGCTTCTCTTCCATTTAACAGTCTGTTTATGCACTTTGTTAGGGGGCTCATAAGTACTGTGACCTTCTTTAGCCATACATTCTGTATTCTATCAATTCCCGGTGCTTTCCAGTTATTGACCTTCACGAGGACGTACATCAGCTATTTCTGACTTGAATTTCTCCAGTTCTTCCTTTTCATTAATACCATTTATTTGCGGGTCATTTACTTTATATTTCCATGCACAAGCATGTGTTTTTTTTAAGTTTCCTTTTATTCATTACATTCATAGCTGCACTCTATGAGCAATTTGAATAACTCATATTTCGATGACACAAGCATGCTGTCTTATTTATAGTTTCCTTTGTAATTACTGTTTCATAGCTGCACTCAGAACATTTTAACTAATTTTATATTCCCATGATTTAGTAAAGTGGTTTTTTAGGTTCTTTATCATTACTGTTCATAGCTACATTACTCATACATTTCAAAATAACTTTATATTTCGATGCACAAGCATGTGTTTATTTAAGTTTCCTTTACATTACATCCATAGGTGCACTCAGAACATTTAAACAAATTATATTTTCCATGATTAGAAGAATCTTTCTTCGCTTCGTCAGCATTTTTTACTCTTAGTAACTCATGCACATTTAATAACTTGATATTCTGAGAATCAAGCATGATGTATTTTAAGTTTGATTTCTTATTGATTTCCAAAGCTGCATCTCAGAACATTTAAATGAATTTTTATATTTCCATGATTTAGTAAAGTGGTTTTTTTAGGCTTCCTTTTATCATTACTTTCATTAGCCACTCAGAACATTAATAACGTTTTAATATTCGAGTGCACAACGCATGTGTTTCATTTCAAGTTCCTTTAAAAATGATTACATTCATAGTTCCACTCAGAACATTTAAATAACTTATATTTTCGATGCACAAGCATGGTGTCTTTTTAATCTTCCTTTCTACTTGATCAGCCATAGCTGCATTTACTTTGATTTAGTTTTTAATATTTCCATGATTTAGCAAGGTGGATTTTTAGTGACCTTTTATCATTACATCCATAAGCTCACTCAGCACAATTAAATTGAACTTTAAATTCGATGCAACAATCATCTGTCTTTTATACTTTCCTTATGGATTAACATTCATCGAGCTGCACTACAAAGAACACTTAAACAATTTTATTTTTTCATGATTTAGCAGTGATAATTTCAAGTCCTTTTTATGTAATTACATTCATAGCTGGCACTCCGATACATTTAAAGTAACTTTATAATCTTTCGATGCATATCTAAGCATTTTTTAAGTAATTCCGGTTCGTTGCATTTTTTTCGTTTTTAAATTCACTTATGCATGCTGTTAGTGATTTAAAAGCATCACAAAGAGTGAGCAGTTGTCTTTGTCATTTGATACAATTTTCAATACTTGCTCGTAATTAGACATGAAATTGATTGATTTTTTAAGGGTTTGTTATGGTTTTAAAATTATTAGTATTTAATATGCTGTGTGGCTTTGCCGGCATGAATAAATATGGTGGAGTCATTGTAGCTTTTTAATGCCTTGATGTTACTAATGCAATTTAAATGGTCTTATTATCAAGCTGCATCATTTTTGCTATTAAAACAATATTAAGTACATGTCTCAAAAAAATTCTTGCCAGACCTGAGCTGAGTTTTAATTAGATATCTGCTTCTTTACTTTGTTTATTCATATTGATTTGGTACTTTAAACTGCCATTGATCCAGTTACCCTAATAAATCAGAAGTCGCTGCTTCTGTATTTGATTTACATCAGCTACAAAAGTCATTTGAAATGAGTCTATTTCTCATGGAGAGCGTCATGTGCCTCCTTTTTCTTTTCTTTGCACCATGCATCCGCCAAGGTAGTGGTCTGCAACTATATAATGGCAATTATAAAGATATGTAATATAATCAAAACAAATAAGTATATTGAAAAAAAGTATTAAATTAGCATAGCTCAAATAGAGAAATCCTGTACAATCTCAAATCTTATAAATGCATTGTCAATTTACGAAAAATATATAAAGATATTTAATTTAATTATAATTTAGTTAATTTCTTTTAGTTTGCTAAGATGTTTGACTAGCTATGAAAATACTCAGTGAACAGGGCATAAAATTTGGATCTTTAGAAGTTAAAGATATTTTCACAGTACCAACCAGTTTGGTATACACAGCACAAATGATCATGAAATCAACATGACTGGTGAAAATAGACAATATGGTTCAGTTACTTCTTACAACATCATATAATATACAATTATATTTACAATTCAAAAAAAAGACACAATCTTTGTGACAATCGAGATAAAAATTTTATTAACAAAGTTTATATAATTTAATATTAGTTGCACACTTTGAGAAGAACTAGGGCAAGTTAATCACTTATGGAAGTGTTATTAATCATCATTCGATAAAAAGCCTGTCACTTTCTTAAACCACATAACCAACCTTTGGCTGTGGGATAGAGAGTGCGCGACTAGGCAAACTCCGGAAGGAAACAAACAGAAAAGTAGGTTTAAGATTAGAATTATTAACAATCGAATAAGAAGAAGCCGCAGATTTGTTACCGCAGGCTGCACTCCTAAATGCCCGCTTTATACGCGTATTAGTGCAGAACTCGTACGCAGTTAGAGAATCAGGCACCCATGGAATTAAAAGGAACCGCTTCACTGCGATCGGACATCTGTGATGACGACGATGTAATAAGTGTATACCTCTCACTACAAACGCAAATACATTCGTCAACGTGTTAGGTTCGAGATGTCCCGTGCTTTACTAGGGAAATTGGTACCACTACAACTCATACAAGGAAACCTTATGAAATATAACACATGCTGTGCATCGAAATATAAAGTTATTTAGAATGTTTGATTGTATGTATGCCAACCAATCACAAGACGCTTAATCCCGAGCCATTAAACTAAAATAGTATAATGCAATACCTTTCAAAATATTGTACACCCTGTGAAACTACACACGTAATTTACTCTCTGACCTCAGATCATTTCCCCGGTAATGGAATATATAAACATTATATGACTCAATCCAACTTTTGCTTCTGGTCTCCCAAGGCACGGCTGATTCTCAAAAACACTCACTCACTAATTACGATACTCCGCGAATGTAACATCGACATTATCGGCGCTGTAACAGTGAGAGTAAATCAATAATCTGCTATTTCAAAAATATACATCTTTTGTTCATCAAGAATACCTCTTAATCCTCTACTATTGATACAATGGACTGAAGTGCCACGCATATTGGCATGTAAATACAAAATAAAAGCATCACTAAATCTTCATTTATTCACTCATTCCCCTTTCTTGACACACATTCCCAACCTCCTTCTCTGATGATAATTCATTGCCCTTACATTATTATCAATTTTTCTTAATTCTAAAGCATCACAATAAACTACGTCCTATTGATATATTTAAAATGTTTATTGAATGGTCGTTAATTTTTTCTAGTTGATTAGTATGAATAAGTTACTATTAATTATAAAAATACAACTATTATGCATAGCAATGAGATAAGTTTTAATTCATAAAGATTATTTATTTTAATACCTTATTTAGTTATATATAATATATATATTGAAGTTATATATTAAGAACTACTATTACTGAAATATATTACCTAGCCCGGTATTCATATAACTTATATATTACTGGTAAGTATATATTATACTAGTTATAAATACTTATATTTAGCGTGCTAGAGAGTAATATATTATGATCAATAGTAACTTCTTATACTATTATTAGTATCATATGTTGTACATCGTCTAATAACAAAGTTTATATAAAATTCTAATGTCACTTATGTTTATGACAGATTTATCATTATTTATTGAACATATATTAGGATCTTATAAAATACCACATCACTCACCTGCCGATGTGTGAGCTGACTAATGTAGTCGGTATCTTGGCATGATATCATGGACCATTTTTTTGAGCGGTCACACAAAACTCATGAGAATAATTTGGTTATTGGTCATTGATATATGAGTTTGCCGATAAACTTGGAACACCGAGTCTAAGACTAGTTACTAGTATTGTTGGAGGGGGTGAATAATTCTCGTGGTTGAATGTGAAACCTTTCAGACTTCAATCTAGATAAATCGCTTCTGTTGCGTCCTTACATAGGCTTTCGTTCTCACAGTGAGTGTTATGCTTTTTTTTTTATATAGTGTTAATGAAATTTTTTGTGTCTTATTAACTGCTCTCAGATCCCTTCTTTTTAGATACTACTATAAATTTTTGTAGACTGCAATTCTCCTCCCCATAAACCAATGTGCAGTAGGAATTACTTAAGACGTGTACA
Source organism: Trachelipus rathkii (assembly GCA_015478945.1). NCBI lineage: Eukaryota > Metazoa > Arthropoda > Malacostraca > Isopoda > Trachelipodidae > Trachelipus > Trachelipus rathkii. The sequence goes on from JABUQX010088667.1 coordinate 23,120, forward strand.
ATTGAAAGAGAACCAGGCTCATTTCTCAGACTGGCTGACAATAGACGACATATACCAATCTGGTCATACCAAAAATCTGAAGTAAACAAAAAAATCCCAAAGAAAATACAGACCTAATTATTAGCATGTTTACCTACAATCTACTAAACACTAACGATTCAAATACATTGAACTAGAAATATGACAAAAATGTATGAGAATTTATTATATCATAAAGTGTTAATGAAGTAAACAGGAAAGGATGCACCTCAGAATTATTGAATACGGCAGCAATATTAGTCTATCAATTTGCTGATCTCTAACAATAGGATTCCTTTGATAATAAGTATGTTGGGAGGATACCAGATAAGCATACTTAGCATGACTGATAGATGTATAAAAAGCCGCCAATACAACGAGTGTTATGCTCACATAATATGCTGGATTTATTCGTAAAGTTATTTAAAAATTACTATTCAAATTGTTACTTAATATAAAATGATAAATTAGGTAAGATTGTTGTCAAAGAACAAGGAATGAGAGCAATGTTGCATGAGGGAGTGAAGTGATCTGTGATAAAATTAAAGTGTGCGATGGAGAACAGGGATTTATTGGTTAGTTTGGATATTTAAACTTCTAAGAAGTTAAATCATATGACTTCTATATTTATTAGAGAGAGTTATTTGGCTTTAAATATTCCAAGGGGGAAATTACGTTTTAGATCTCCACTGCTCTTCTTGGTAACTTTTGGACCAACAAAACAACAATTGTTGTAGTAAACTTTGAGTCTAAGATGCAAAATTTACTTAACGGATTATATAAATTTGAAAGGTTATATATCAAAGATAACCTCAAGGAAAAATATCAAGCCAGAAAATATATTAATTTTCACCTCTCCTTCACTTATCTTAATGGTGATTTAACCTCTTTTGGAATATCTATTTGTACAACGCCTTATAATCGAGCTACATAGTACATTTCGTCGGAGGTGTTTTGACTAAGTTCTCTCGAAGTGTTATCATTTTGTTGGAGTTGGTTCTGGATTAAGTGTGCTTCTTGCCCGAAATGGGAACGAAGAATCCGGATAGTGTAAACATCGATTGACGACTCACTTGGTGTCCATGAAGATGTGCATATTGGAGCATTGGAGAAATCACGTGTTTAGCGGTTGTAATAAATGATATCTGGGAACGTGGGCAGATTATTGCAACAGGGACGATCGGGTAGAAAGGTAGAGACTATTATAGTTGTAATGAACAGATTGGAAACTTGGGAAGCATAGTTACCAAACTTATTATGATGGAAAAATGAAGCTGCAAAGTAAGTTCAATCTTACAATATATCGGAACGTTCTCTATAGCTGTTCTTAAAAACCTCATAAGTAGGCGGAGCATAACTTAACCACACTAACTGTACCTGTCGATCCTTACAGTCTTTGCGTGAAGTGAAACTTTCAGTACTGTTTACCACAGGAAGATCTTAATAGTAATTGATATACAAAACAAGAAAAACGTGATTATAATGCTCACAATAATGATATATAGGGACAGATTTTTTTTGTCTATGATTGTAAGCTTGGGAACGTCTAGTAGTGAATAGGAGGCTGGCATAGGGTTATCCGGTGGCAGCATAGATAGGAGCTTAAGATTTTTTTTATCATACGCTACATCCCAACATCGAGATGAGTTTACATATATATCCAACTATAACTGGGTTGGGACTCAATACTCCTGGCAAAAGCGCAGAATCATAACAAGTTCTCCTCCATGTGGCGTCGTGTATTGATAAGGGTAAAGGGAGTGTGTCGCAAACCATCAACAACGCATAATCTCCACGTAATTAAAAAAGAAAAAACCCAGAAAACCATTACAGAAAACATGCCGTAAAAGAAGTCACGTAGTCACACATTAGGAGCTCAAGCGCTCTGTCGGGAAAGAAAATATGAGACGCATCACAGGACTCTAAACACATAAAAAAAACTAAAGACAAATTGATTTATCTTCTCATTTGGTTTAATCTTTTCTTCCTCTTCCTAACTACAATATCATATGCTTCTGCTATGCTGTTTTTCCCTAACGATAAAGAGATTTTCATTGCTTTTTTGTTCCTTACTACTTCTTCACTAGACTGTTTATATCTTCTTCATCCAAAACTAGGTCCTCTATTAAGTGGATTTTAACTGTACACCAACACTAAAGTGGTCGGGTTCCTCTTCTACTGACTTGTACGGTGGGGAGGAACCAATCATTGTCAGTATTCTCACGATCATGGAAGCAACTAATTAAGAGCCTTACACACATTTCGCGAGCATCGTGCCCAACGTCGATTTTGACGAGCAATCTGAGTGCACAAACAGTTTCCAACCACTAGTGAACTTCTCGTACGGTATAATAAAGAACACGCCCGACCTATCAATCCTATCGTTAAATCATTGACACACACAAACCTTCTAAAGTAGGGTTCTCTTATAATGATCATTAATCACTCTCTCTCTAATCAACAAAGTCTACATGCTCCATACTGAACCCGAATATGCGGGTAATTTCTGAGCACATATTGAACGGGTCTACTTGGAGGCATGTGCGGTGTAGCTGATAATAGCGTTAAGCACTAGCTATATTGGAGTTACTAGAGAGCACTTTGACCTCTGAATACGCTTTCGAATCGATCTGTCGAATATTGAAGTGGAGTACTGCTAATTGTTCGACAGCGAGGGGGATGGAGCAGGTTCATTCCTCTTCGTGAAATCTTTTCTCCTTCAAATATCCTGGTTCAGCATCGTGCTGTTTCTCATGGCTATACATCGACGCTATGCGACAGTGATATCGGTATGGAAAAATTGCCGTTTCTCCTAATCACTCGTTGCTAAATTTTCATTCAGCTAGAATTCGTTGTAGGGATACTCTTCGACCAGCAAGTCGACTTTCATTAAACGAAAGTGCGCATGCCTAATGGTTCTCCTTCTGACAAATCTTTCTAGCCCTTTGCCATAAAACATCTCTAACCACTTCTGTAAATCATTTTTTTCCTAAATTTTAATTCCCAGTTGTAAAAACTGATTTCTCTGATTGCAACATACTGCTCAACTGAAAGAGGGGGCAATCTACTTTGGCCTTCCTAATCTTCCCTCTATCACCTGGACGCAGTTCTGGCATTCCAATACCCTCCCCTTCTCGCTCTCAAGTGTCCTAAATTGCCTTTATTGGTGTATTACGTTTGATCGGGCTAGCATGGAGGCTCTGAGCTGAAAGAAATAGCATTCGCAACAGCTAAATGAAATCATGAATAAGGGAAGAACATACAACCGGCGAGTGCAGTCACTCGTGATGATGGCAATTTACCTTCGTCTGGAGCTTGAACGAGACATCTAGAGAGAGTGTGCTTTCGTGCTGGCCCCGCCCCCCCTAAGTGTCTCAACTATATTCTCTATCTCAATCTACATTGTTTCCACCTCATGTGTTCTAGCTCGAAAAGAAGATTGTTATGCGAGCATTTACTTCGTACGCGACAAACGAATACAAGATTCCGAATAAACACGGAGAACGGCGATGATACCACTGTCGATCTATCGCTAGTTGCTAGACTATCGCTCTATAGCTTTACACCATTGTAAAATCTGTACCTTAAATATATAAGAACATTCTGAAGTAAGTCAGCGGCTCATACTCAAACTCGGTCAAACGTACAAATGCCATTAGAACAGAAATGCCTGTATATACGAATCATAGCAGCCAGAGGTTCTTTGTCTACTCTACTGATTGCGATTGCTAAGGTGACATCCCAACGGATGTAGCAGTCCCCATAATAACCGGAACATTCTGAGCTTAAAGGACAATAAGTACGAGCAAAGTCGTCGGTGAGAATAGTTCTAACTTCGGTGATAATATGAAAGTGGCGAAGTCCCAAGTATTAACCATATTTGTGAAGGCTATGTGAGCATTATAGTCTTAATAGTGGAGAGAAGGTGAGTTGTTATCAAAGTCTCATTACGCTGACCGAGACTCAAACACCGGAAGAATGCGCAGAAGCAATGTGGAACCTACCTATGTGTGGTGAGCGTCGATCGTTGAGCGTGACTATCCAATAAGCATTATGGCTCGAGCGGTATAGACTACAGGCGTTGCGTACTGAATAAAGTGACTGACTCCCTCAATAAATCTTGGAGAAGGCTCAACCCAGTCTCCACGCCTGCCTTTCGAGTTTATCCACATCTTCTCGGTTGCTTAATTATGTCTAGCCTTGTTTCCATTTCTACCAGTCGTGAATGCAATTGTTATCGCTGGACTGTATCTAAAATGTATGCGTCAGAGTCGAGAGCAGATTACTTGGTGTCCCTGTCACTATGCGGTGTTCGTCATTATTCTTTCGGCTTACTTATAATCAAATACTAATCGATCTTCGTACATCGTGCTCCACATTTTTAAACTTCTATTCCTGACGTTCATATGCCGACGAAATCGACCAGCTTCAGTTTTTACTCACGACGGCAGTCATTCTCAATTCTAGAGCATTCTTATACCATCTATTTTTCTTACTATAGAGAATTGCCGAATCTCGTCTTCACGTTCATAATCCACCTTCTATTTACTAAAGGCTGATGAAAACTTGGAAATACGAATTCGTGAGGTCGAATCTCAAACCTTGGTGAAATTTAATTCTTTATAAAACCCAACTTCCTATACAATATCTCCTCTCAAAGAAACACCTAACTTCTTAAAACCTTTCGACGGTTCTCTCCGTATCTCCTGGTTGACAATATAAAACATCTGGCCTTAGCAAAACGCAAAAATGTATTGAAAAAACCTCAAATCACAACGAATAGCTAGGGACGGCCTCAAAGAAACACTGGGAGTTCTGTTTTAGACCTGCGAGACTTTTTTTCCTTCTCAATCGTAGTGGTGGACCCACACGCCCTTGTATGGAGACTATAATGGAGTACTGTTCTCATATTAGGGGGCTCTGGTTTCAACCTGCTTTTGGATAGGGTGAGTCACATAAGGCCAAAAGCTTATAAAATGTCATGCTTACATTTCACTTGAAGACCCTCACAATCTTTTCGTGCGCGAATGTGAATCGCTTTATCATCTTTTGCTATAGTTACAAATGTAGCGCGCAATAGTGCTCGAGTGAACTTTCCACTCGCTACCAAACCATTACTGTTACTACGTCCTCTCACGTAAGCGAATAGGGGCTGTTCAGTCGACATGAGCTATTGGGTTTTTGGGATGATTATTAATGCTGAAACATCTACAACGGCAGTGGAAAGCTGAGTTCCTCGTGGCTTCCTTCCTATTCAGCTAGCCTACCGTCTTGTTACTTAGGAATTCCTCCCTTCCAATCATCTGTGTTTCCTAACTTCTCAATTTAATTAATTCCTCTCTACACTACCCTCTCGAATTAGCTTACTGATGCCTCGTGTATGGGTCTCCATATCGGCGCTAAATTATGCGATTAGATGAAATTTTTCGAGGCACGGTTCAATGCAATGCTCCACTTCCTTGGAAATATTATATCTTCTGCCTCTGAGCTGCCGTGACAACTGTCTAAAAAAAATAAAATACTAATACTAGTCTCAAATAGAATGTGATTCAGTATCTTGAAGTTATAGGGATATATACCCAACGCTAGCTTGAACTGAAACACAGGAGCTAGATTTACACATCACAAGAGTCGGCATCTTTACGCGGATGCCACGGTTGAATCAAAATAATATAAAATCTTGATCACATTAAACACATCTTCTGAGTAGAAACAGCATGTTAAATTACATAACTTGAGCGAGCTTGTCTCGTTTTAGTCAAAAAAAAAAAAATCATCATGTAGTGTCCACATGCTAGGCAAGTTATGAGATGGTACATCTGCGTCGTTATCACTAAAGCGGAACAACGCTCTTAGGCAGGACAATTTAGCTGAGCGATTCATTGATTTGCTTTTCACCGCACGCACGATGAAACCTACTGAAGAACGAGAGGATTGATATGTCTAGAGAAGCTTTGAACAATTAATGGGCCGAGGGAAACTGATCATTGAATTCTCTCAGAATCACCTATCAAAGGAAACATCCAAGTAAGCCTCATCGAAAAAACTGATAGAGACAATTCTATTCGAAGGAGCAAAGATAATCAAATTTATACTATCGGTGAAAGAGAGATGAGGCTTAAACTGAAAACCATGAGATACTGCCTTACCGAAATAATCCATTCATGCGGTTGGCATTGAAAATTGGACCAGGTTGATCATTATCACAGTTGTCTATGCATATGCAAAAATAATATTCATGGCACGCTCGCTCCATTCATAGTGTAATCAAAAGGACACACTGTCGTAAAGCGAAGCGATATTTTACTATAGTATATGGTGGGAATCCATGCTAGTACAAACACGGCCATAACAAGAACTAGTGACTCTCGCCAGATACCTTTTAGAACTAGCTATTGTATTTGCATATCAGCCTTTCTGGTGTGAGATTGTTTGAATTGCTATGATGTGGTCAGGTAAGATATTCAATCTTACTATTAACGGATAAATATATAGTTACTGAAGCCTCATTGTATCAGAATAATAGAGTTATTTTTCTTTTATTTCTGTATGTCTTTCCAGCTGATTAATTGCAGCGTCTCTTCTTTCATAGTTTATTCTTCTAATTGTAGTGCTAGTATACAAAAGTGAATCTTCACTTGTCATGTAATCATGTTAAAACAGGAAAAGCTAAAATATCAATTGAAATAACACTTTGTTTTAAATATATTATACCTTAAAATGAAAACAGAAATAATTCTTTTTGCACTAAATCATACAAACAACGAATAAGAAGTTAAATTATTATTGATGGATTTTGGTATTGTCATTCCTTAAAGATTTACTTTATTGTTAATGTGTATAAATCATAACAATGATGTTGCACTAACCATATATACATATAATTACTAAGACATTACTTGGCTTGTACAGGAATGCACTCTTAGATAGGGATATGCGCTATGCCAGCCGCTTAAAAACAGCAAATGTTTATCTATTACTAACTGAGTTATTTATATTAAATACAAATAAGGTATCGTAATCGCTCTTTTTGTTTTAGCGTGGAACTGTGAACCTATCATTATAATATATATATACATATAATTATAGTTATAATATATATACATATATATATATATAATATATACTAATATATATATAATACTAATAATTATAATAATATATGTTAAATAAATATATATATATATATATATTAGCGTTGACTTTTCATTCCTTCTTAATTCTGGATAGTATTCGGTATCGCAGTATCCGGCCATTTTTTGGGAATAAGGAGTATCGGTTAATATGCTCGCGTGTCGGATACTTCTACTGTTTCTTTGGCATGAAAAATTTATTAGAATAATATTTAGATTCATATAGTAAAGATCTACGTTTCAAATATGATAGTATTAATTATATCGATTATAATAACTAATATATATATATATATTATTCATGTAAATACTATTTAAAATATAAAGTAAGTCATAGATACTCAATATAAATTATATATTATTAGTATATACTTATTATATACTATAATAAAATATATCATATATGATATTATATCTATATTTCTATTTATTTATATTTATTTTAAATATATATAAATATATATATATATATCTATATATATAATATATAATATATATAATATATATATATTAATATATAAATCTATATAGTATATTATATAATATTATATTCTATTATAAATGTTCATGAGTGTTATGCATTATGATATAGTGTTAAATGAATTGTTAGTAATCGAGGTGTCATTGATTTTCTATTCACCTCGAACGTTATGTTTACTTCTATAATATTGTATTATGCGGTGAGTGTAGTTCGTTGGGTTTACTACTCTCCTATGCTTCCTTGGCGTAGTTTTTAGTGTACTACAATGATTACCTAAATGGATAATGCCATATTTATATTATTATAATACACAGATTCTATGCTATATTCACACTTCTTAGTTGATTCAATAGAATAATTTGTTTCGTTCTTTCTTTTTGTACGCAATTTACGTGATTGTGTGTGAGTCGCTGAGTGGTTATGAACTTATCTGTGATTATTCATATTTTAGATATTCACTGTAAAATAGGGTTTTAGCGTTTTAGAAATTCAGGTTTTAAATTTAGGTGTTAGCGGAGAATAATTTTCTTTATCTTTTTTTCACGCGCCCTTTTGTTTTTTTTTATTTGTAAATTTTGATTTTGTCTGTCTTTTTTATATGTGTAAAGTGTACTAATAGCAGATTTTCACAGCGCTGGGCTTCTTTTGACTTTAGTCAAAATCCGTGGCTCTGAGCCACTCTACTGCTGCATTCCGTGGATAACCACCTTCTATACTCTAACCCTAATCTTTTGCTCTTGTCTTGAGACCAGATGCGCTAAGACTTCATGCCTCTAGACTCGATTTATAATCATATCCAACTATAATTATTTTACTAATTTCGCCTGAAGGGTGGATGTGATACTGTGCCAACTGTTAAACATAAACACTCCTACATACAAACGTCTCGAGAATCTCGAACTTCCTAACTTCGATGTTCTGGTGCTTAAAATCTTTCTTTCCTATCAAGCCAAAATAATCTTTGCATTCTAAGCTTAGCTGTTCATCTCCTCCTAACAGAGCAGATTTTACATGCCTTTTTTGAGTATTTACACCTTTTTACTACTACTACATCACTGATAACCGTTATTATGCTTACCTACGGCAAATGTGACTGTAGGTCTCTCATGCATTTTAGGGTCGATTGTAATGACAAACAACAACTGAATTGGATTGTTCGCGTTCTAATAGACGTGATTCTTAGGTGGGAGGAAGCGATAATCATTCCAGTATTCGCTCCAACGCTCTGGTATGCATACACAATTAAAGAACCCTACTATACATATTCTGGATCGTTTCCAACCAAGTCTTGATACAATCTTTGACTGTATGTTTCACCACTTGTCTTCTGCACTCTATAAATACAACCAACCTTCGCGTTCCTATCGGTAAAAATCATAGACTCAATCAACTCTTTATTCTCTTAATTTAATACTAATAACTCTCCAGCAACACGCTCCATCCTCCTATGCGTTTTTTTTCTGGCACCTTTTGATTGGGCCTGGGGGCTATGTGCGGTTTACATCGCTACGCTAACTTGTATAATGGAGTGACTTGGCTTTGACCTGAGACTTCCCTTTCAGCTTCTGCCGATTAACTAGTGTGATCAGCTGTAAAAATCGCGTTTGATTGGGAGTGAGTCAGCTAATTCATTCTTGACTACTAAATCCTTTTTCTCCTCAAAGATCCCATGGTTCGATCGTGCTCTGTGTCTCTGCATTTCAACTAAAAGAACAGGCCGTACGGGTGTGAATATTCCTCGTTTCCTTATCACTGCTTGCTAATTTCATTCAGCTAGAAATCGTTGACGGGGTACGTCTTCGACGGCAAGAGCGAACTTTCATAAACGAAAGTTCCTGACCCCTGGTTCTCCTACTGCAATCTTATCTGGCCTCTTTCCAACATTCTCTAGCAACCTGTAAATCATCCTTTCCTCTCTTATTTCGTCTGATGTTCTAGTTGGCTAAATAATCCAATCTTGAAAAGGTCAATCCTCTGTTTGCCTCATATTCCTCTAACTCAACCCTGGACGGATTCTGTCATTCCTCTTCCCTCCTCTTCCTCATTTGTCCTGATGCCTTTAACCCTGTTACTTACCATTTTGTCGGATGCATGCGTTCCTGAAATCTATGAACGTTAGGGTAAGCGAGTGGCCCGGATGTCAACTTCCCGCAACGAGTTTGAGGAACTGCGCCTTTCGTGTGCTGACTCCCGTCCTTTCGTCATGTTAATTCTTATACCTCAAGTACTATTCACTTTTTTCCCTCATGTTGGAAGCGCCCGCATTATGTCCAAGCCTATTTCCGAAAATGAAGCCGCTCGTTCCCTCTAACTATCGCCCATATCTCTAACTTGTATTCCATCAAAGATCTTTGAAACCTTTCTCTACTTTTACTTCTTTAGACCATCCGGAATCTCATTCCCTTCTTCTCGAGGTCGCCAGTAGGCTTTCGGCGCTCGAGTTCTACTGTGCGATATACTTCCTATTTAACAGATGTTATGTTTTTCCCGCTCTTAGGGAACTATGGGAGACTGCCGTGTGGGCGCTTGAGCGTACCAATGCATTTGACCGTATGGACGCGTCACTTGCTTTTCTTCAAGCTCCCTCCCTTTGGGTTTTCTCCTTTTCTCTTGGCTTACTTAAGTCTAGCTTCTTTCAAATCGCTCAATATTCGGCTGTTGTTGAAATTTACGACTTTTCTTCTTCTTCTTCTTTCGTCAATAGTGTGTTTGCTCAGGTTCTGTAATCTATCTCCTACTTATCTCCTGCTTTCTTCCATTAATGACTTCTCACCTGCACATTCTAACTCTTTCCACTCATATTCTGATGACTCAACTCTTCATTCTCCACTCATTTCAATTCTGCTCCTCTTTTTCTTTAAGAATTGCATCTCGTCTTAATCTTCTTCGTTTCTTTATGTCTTGCTGTGGATAGAATTTCGGGTGGGGTCGTCTTCAACCTTGTGAATATATTCTTTAAAAACCCAAATTCTACAAACCTCCCTCTCTAAGACACATAACTTTCCTTCTCTTTTTGACGTTCTCCCGTCTTCTCCCTGTTGAACAATATAACATCCTTGACTTAACACTAAAACTAAAAAAGTCCCTTGGAAACCTCACATTCACAAACGGCTTGCTAGGCGGCATCAAAGCAAACTGGGAGTGTCTGTTTAACCGAGACTTTTTCGCACTTCCTCAGTTACTCCAGCTATCAAGGTCTCATCCGCCCTTTTATGGCAGTACTGCCTCATATCTGGGGGGGGGGCTCTGATTTCACCGGCCGTTTTGATAGGCGTCGAGTCAAACCAAAAGGTCTTATAAACTGTCCCTGTCTTTTCTAGTTCAACTTTGACCTCCTATCTTGCTGGCGCGATTGTTGGTGTTTATCTCTTTTTCTATAGTTCGTGCGGCAATGATGCTCGATGAGAACTGACCACTTGGGTACCAAAACCTTTACGACTGCCTCGTAGCACAAGGGTCTGTGTCGGCGCATATGTTTTGTGTTGATATTAGTAAACCTAGGCTTGCTTTCTGCGGTGCTTTTCCTCTTTCCTGCCATCTTATTTCTGTGAATTCTCTTCCATGCTCGTGTTTCCTACTCA
>JABUQX010088668.1:0-5000 GCA_015478945.1 Trachelipus rathkii
GCACTCCAGCGCTGCCGCTAAGGCCGAAAGATAATATGGTCTTTTATGTAGTTTATGTATTTAGCATATATATAGCAGGTATATATATATATATATAGTATATATATATATATATATATATATATATAGTATATATAGCATATATATATATATATATATATATAATTATATATATATATATATATATATATATATATATATATATATATATATATATATATATATATATATAATATAAAAAAATATATATATATATATATATATATATATATATATATATATATATATATATTTCGTCAAATATTTGTAAAAAAAAATAAAATATATATGTCAAAATAAATTAAATTTCTCACCTTTATTAAAAAGAAATAAAGAATAGATTATATAAACCTTTTTCTTCTAATCTTTACTTGTATTATTGCAGAACAGGCAATATAGGACTTTCAACACCTATTAAATTATTTTAAATATAAAATAAACATTATTAATTAGTGATTAGATCACACCTTGTCACAGTAAAAAATATGTTAGAACTGAGCAAAGTAAATTAATTCCCTATATATTTAGCAACTCTGTCATGTAGCTAGTTTTATTACAATATTCGCCAAAAGAGCAAGATTTCAAAACACTATTCAAACAGACGAACATTATATATATATATAGCGCGCATATATATATAATGATATAGAATATATAGATATTATATAGTGTTATATATATATATATATATATATATATATATATATATATATATATATATATATCCTGCATAGTTCTGTAATATACGCAGTGTGACGACAGAGTATAAAGCACTTACGCAAACCCACGTCACAGTATGACGTCACGCATTCATTTCAGCTATACGTACATACGAACGAAGCTCCGTTTAAATATGTCAAAGGGTTACGAATGTATATATATATATATATATATATATATATATATATATATATATATATATATATATATATATATATATATATATATATATATATATATATAAAAATAAAAAATCGTGTTTGAAGGCCCAAGCTTATATACTAAATTATTATCGAAAATACAAATTAATTATACCACTGCAATAAAAATAAATAATTGGTGACATTTTCATTCATCGAAAAATTGATTTTATAAATTTTCGCAGTTATTAAAATTTCACAATTATTTGAACAACAAGGCCAATAACAATACTAACCTATTGCTAATACAATAATAACCTATCATCAAATGCTAATCTAATATAACTTTATTAATAATGATAACCAAAGCACTGTTCACATTTGTAACGTACTCATATCATCTTTCTTACCGACATGTAAAAATAAAAACTTTCAAATTAGAAAAGTTAGGCTAAGGTTACCACAAAGGAAGGAAAAAGTATAGATTTATTGTAAAACTTTATTTAGAACAAAAGTTTACTATATATAAGTAGAACGTGAAAAAAAATTTATTTAAAAACAAAAAAAACAAAAACAAAAAAAAGTAAAATTATAAATTACTTCTATAAATATATATATATCTATGATAAAAAAAAAAAAAAAAAAAAAAAAAAAAAAAAAAAAAAAAAAAAAAAAAAAAAAAACATGTTTCCTCTCCAATGTCAGAAATGCGACTAAACTGAAAATTTGAAGTTCAAGCACATTCCGGAAATTATTTGGTACTTTTTTTTTGTACCGTTTTGTTGCTAGAAAAGAGAGAAAATTGTTTTTTAGAGTAATTAAATTATATATATATATATATATATATATATATATATATATATATATATATATATATATATATATATATATATATAATATATATATATATATATATATATATATATATATATATATATATATATATATATATATATTGTATTTTATAAGGCCAAGTAGGGGGCTCAAGCCGACGGGGAACAGAGGGGGGGACGTTTTCCATTCCCCGTAGGGGAGGGGTGAAGGAACCCCCGCGAGACCCTCCCCGGTGGGGGGGAAATAGTCCTACCCTGTCTTTCCCCGGAAGGCCGAGAGACCCCACTCCTGCCATTAGTTTAAAAAAATAAATATATAAATAGTATATATATATATATATATATATATATATATATATATATATATATATATATATATATATATATATATATATATATATATATATATACAATCTTTAAGTGACAACAACGAATTCTAACAGAAATAATATTTCGCAATTTTGTAATTTTTTATAATTATATTTCACCAGTTCATTAGAAAATAACATAATTAATATATTTCGAAGATAAAATAGTGGTTCGAAAACTTAAAAACATTAAAAAAACATTTTTTTACGATTTCATGTGACGTCACAAACTCATAAAAATAAAAACTCAAGAGTGTTAAGAACGAAACTAGCAACCTTACGGATGGAAGAAAAATTCAAAATTCCAGATTTCGATATGAAATTTCTTCCGTTTGAAAGAATATTGACAAATCAAATGGGAAAGTGAAGAACTTCCGTTTAGAAGAATTCTTGCCAAATCAAAAACGCCAAAAAATAATAAAAATATTACTAAAGTATACAAAAAAAATATTCGTTTTCTTCTCGCAAACCATTAGAAAGTGTTGCAAGATCTAAAAGGTACCAAAAAAGAACCGCGACAAAGCATGCGTCTCTGGAAGTTAATTATATAAAAAAATTTAAAAATTTTTTTCCTTTTTTTTTCAATACATTCTATATAGGTTCTATATAAAGATAGTAAAATTTTATTCTAAATAAACTTCTCAAAAGTCTATAGTTTTTCCTGCCTTTATGGTTACCTTCACCTATATTTATATATATATATATAATATATATATATAAATATATATTTAAAGAGATATATATACCATATATATATATATATAGAAAAAAAATATATATATATATATATATATATATATATATATATATATATATATATATATATATATATATATATATATATATATATATATATATATATATATATATATATATATATATATATATATATATATATATATATATATATATATATATACCGACATATAAAAGTGGCTAAAACTAGATATATATATATATATATATATATATTATGTTATATATATATATATATAGTATATATATAAGAAAGAATATATATATATATATATATATATATATATATATATATATTATATTTATGCTATATATATATATATATATATATATATATATATATTTAATTCAATTGAACCATTAGGCCCCACATTTTTGCAATAATTTAACATTAAAATACAAAATATACTAGACTTTAACCTAAAATTCGATACGCACACAATATTGATCACAAAATACACGTGTATTTATTTCTAAACAATTTATATATATATATATATATATATAGTATATATATATATATATATATATATATATATATATATATATATATATTTATATATATTTATAATATATGTTTTACAGAAGATAAACACCACCGCTCACGGGCAGAGCCCTTATCTAGGAGGGGTACTAATTAACATCTGAGCAGGACTAAGCCAAGCCCAAGGAAGAATAGCTCACATTCTCCCACCCGACCAGTTGCGAACCTGGGACCCTCGCTTTGTTCGATGCTCTACCACTGAGCTATTGGGCGCTTTTATATGAAATAAATATGAAATTAAAAAAAGAAGAAATATACATATATTAACTTACATAAGCTTACATACATAGATAATATACACATTCATCATATATAAACATATATATATATATAGTATATATATATATATATATATATATATATATATATATATATATATATATATATATATATATATATATATATATATATATATATATATATATATATATATAACACTACCATAATAAGCATTACTGTTATCACTAACAACAACATTGAAGTTGATATTTTCAACAATATTACCTTCACTAACACTATTAGAATAACAACAACACTAATAATTACCATTACTAACACTAATAACACTAATTAATAAAAATATCACTATTAAACAAAAAACCACTATTAGCATTTGGATGGGAGGTAGCGTCCACTCCATACATGGAAGAAAACAGCTGATAAGTGTCTCTAACTCCAGTGTACTTTAAAGTCACATCAGTAATGGATTCAAAAAATATATATATATATAGATAATAATATATATATATTTAGAAAAAAATATATATAATATATATATATATATATATATATATATATATATATATATATATATATATATATATATATATATTTATATATATATATATATATATAAAATAATGAATTTTAAAAAGTATTTTTAAAAACGTTTTTAAATTCCTCAAATATGTTAGTTGAGCGTAAAACATTATAAAAAATGGGAAATCATAGAAAACAAAATATCAGCTCAACTTGTGTCTAAGGAATATTTATATTTTACAATTTTTTTTTTTATTTGTGTTATATATGATTTTTACTTTTAATATATGTTAGTATAAAATTATTTTATTGTTATATGATTGTTTATAATGTTTTCTTTATAAAATTATTGTTTATATTACTTGTTTTATTGTATCTAAAAGATGATCTCTCTCTCTCTCTCTCTCTCTCTCTCTCTCTCTCTCTCTCTCTCTCTCTCTCTCTCTCTCTCTCAAGACATAAAATTGGGTTTTCAAATTTAGTTGCAGGTCAGCGAGATTAATGTATAATAAAAAATTTGTAAAAATATTATTACACGTAACTTTAAGTCAGCGAAGCTGATAAATATAATAGAATATGATTTTTAATAAAGAATTCGAACCAAAAACTAAAGCTGTTTTAACACCTTACTATTAAAGAGATAACTATAAAAAGGTTATAACTACTTGTGTTGATGGTTCATTAGCCTCGAAGTACCAATCAAAGTGTAACCATATAACCTCTTGTTGATGAAAATACGGCTTCAACAAAAAAAAAAAAAAAAAGAACAATCAATCCCCGAGTAACTGTCAACTACTTACTACCTGTGCAGTGGAGGAACAAGCAGAAGAGATAACTACAA
>JABUQX010088668.1:10000-20000 GCA_015478945.1 Trachelipus rathkii
TGGTTCCAGTTTATACCCCCTAAAAATTTTGGGCACCGGCTCCACTCCAATACTTTGCGGAGCCGACTCTGGCTCCGGCTCCGGCTTCGCGGCCCTTTTAATTACTATTGAATCAAACTAAACAAAGTTTTAATAAAAACTTTTTAATTTAGTTTAAATTTTTTTATGTAATAACTTAAAATTTAACGTGGTAACTTATAAATATATATATATATATATATATATATATATATATATATATATATAAGAGTTATAGTGTTTCGTTAGTATAAAGAAAGCTATATATATAGCAGTATATATATATATATATATATATATATATATATATATATATATATATATATATATATATATATATATATATATATATATATCCCCGCAGGGGGTGTATTGATTCTTGTTATGGTGTTATACTCTTGGTGAATAACCTGGAAGAACCAATACTTGGGGGTTTCTGTGCATCCCTCCGGCCCCAGCATTAGTATGTGCATTTGTCACATATGAAATCTGTCTTATTTCTCTCCCATCATTTTTCAAATTATCTATATCTTTCAATCTTCCTCCTCCTCCTCCTTCTCCACCACATTTTTTAAATCCTAATCAGTCTCCTTAAACTTTTAAGTGCTTTAGTGTATTTTCCTTTGAAAGAGAATATTTTCCTTTTTCCCATTACAGCCCTTGGGTCATCCGGTGCCTCTTCCCCATGGGTCTTCAATCCACCTCACACTCCAGTAAATGAGGGTACAGGATAAAAACCGATCTTTTCGTGCGCCTCTGATCGTGCCTCCAATTGTAGGGGACCCAAAACTTCGAGTTAACCGCAAGGAAGCTGTCCTGCGCACGTTGTATAATCCTGGGCTTTAACGTGAAGTTATTTAGGTTCCGTGTGGTTCACGGGTGGAAAACCGGGCCCTTACTTTGTTTGGCAGGTGCTCTACCACTGAACTATCGGGCGCTTTTATATAAATAAATATTTTAAAAAAACATATACATAAATACATACACATATACATACATAAATACATATATATATAAGAATATATATATATATATATATATATATATATATATATATATATATATATATATATATATATATATATATATATATATATATATATATATATATATATATATATGACACAACATGAAGAACTGGAGTTCTCCTTAAACTCACACAGCTTTAAGAATAACATAACAGCTCCATCTTTTATTAAACACCCATGTCAAACACACTCATCTACACTAAGTCCACTTCTTGTTCTATAACGCTACTTTTTACTCTAGATGAAAAGTTTCGCAGGACAGTGTTCCTAAGTGTATTATTATTATTTGCTCTCGGATTCAATGACAGTTACTTCTATCCCAGTGATGGTCAATTTTTCTCTCTATGTTGATGACCTGGCGCTATATATTTGCCGGTGCCAGGTTGCAATTTCTTGAAAGGCAATCTCTCAACTAGCTACTGAATATCAAAGGGGTAACCTCCCATGGCTTCCATTTCTCACCACCAAAACCTTCAGTAGTAATATTTAGGAATAAAAAGAGTCGAAGAATGAAACTTTATTCCTCCGAACCTAATTCCTTATGTATTTCACCTATTCTATAACTTCACAGGTAAGATTTTTATTCCTCATTCTAGATAACCACTTAACATACGCACTGCACATTAAACTCCTGAAAGCGACTTGTCATCGCTTGCTTGACCTATTAGGTCATCTTGCCTCTTCCAGTGCTGATCGCAAATCCTTATTTACGTCTCCACATCTCTCTAATATGATCGAAGTTGGACTATGGCTGTGCAGTATATGATCAGGCATTCCCAACTCTACTACACTTGTTAAATCCCATCCAAAACGAGGTGATCCGTATCTCCACAGGAACCTTCCGATCGTCACCCCGTAAGCTCTTGTTGAATCGATGTGATGCCACCTCGAAGAGAATACATCATGCACAAGTTATCTTCGCTTTCAAACCTCAATACCGTCTGCTCTGGCACCGATTCTGCGAGAGATACCTCTGAATCCCCTTACTGGCCATTTTCAAACACAGTTTATAACATTCTTAACTTCTTCAACATCCTTTGCAAAAGGTGTTGCCGTTTTCTTATGATGAAGGGTATACATCTTGGCTATTCCCTGCTCTCACCATCTGCCTGGTCCTGACCTCTCTCTCCAAATCTAGCCACCCCGCTGCCTTGTTAAAGGCATCATTCCTGTCTCATTCAGCAGTTCACGGTGGATTTCTACTTAGTTTTTACTGATGGCTCTAAAATAAGAGACAGTGTGGGTGCGTATGTTGTTTTGCTGACTGCAACCTCTCCAATACCCCCCACAAGTTTCACTTTTTGCTGCAGAATTAATGGCTATAATGATTGCCCTTTCTAGAATTTTATTCCTAACCAAGACCAATCTTAAGTTCTTTATTTAGATTTGCTCAGCGTTCTCCAAGCTCTTAAAGCCCCCTATTCTAAAAACAATGGTGTCCGCTGTACAACAATTTCTTCAGATTCGCTCAGCGCCCTCCAGGCTCTTAAAGCCCCTATTCTAAAACACAATGGTATACGCTGTACAACAATTTCTTCGTCTGCTCCACTCTCGCAAGAAACAAATTATATTATGTTGGACCCCCTCTCGCTAGAGGTAACTGGCAACGAAATCGTTGACAGAGAGGCCAAAATGGCCGCCTCCTCTTTCCGGAGCTGTTCTAAGTACCTCCCGGATGCCATTCGACAAGGTCACCTCCCATCAGCTGATTTTTATTCTTGCAAGAGTGCTGAGCGAGGGGTAAAACTTTGAAATATAAACCCGAACATTAGTGAGTGGGCTTCCTCATCACCGACGGAAACGATTGCCCAAGGTAATACTTGCACGCCTCCTGGCCACACCAACATCCCTCACAGCCACTACATGTCATGTATACTCAACCCATCTGCAAATTTTTACCGTCACCATAAAATGTTGTCCTACAGGACCCCAATCGCCGTCGTCATTTGCCTACTCTATATCCATAACACCTTCTAAAAGGTTATCCCATATCTTGTCTGAATCTTCCTACTTTAATAGTAACTTTTTTTCTCTTATCTCCAAGAAATGAATATTCTTCACAACATATAATTTTATTATGTAATATTAGGACTATATATAATGTAAGGACATCTTTTTATTTATGCTTTTATTTATTTTTAACTGAATATTCATTTCGCCATCTAAATTTTCTTTGCGACATTTAAAATAAGTATGATTGATTACTCAACCCTGTGTATGTGCCCGCTTCCTTGTGGGGCGTGGTGTGTCATGTACATTAAATATATATATATATATATATATATATATATATATATATATATATATATATATATATATATATATATATATATATATATATATATATATATATGGTCAGCGTTTCCATTAGCCGTCATATATGTATCTTAAAAAACTATTGATGCTACAGTAAAACGGAATACATTTTTGGAATCGGCGTAAAATTTTAGTACTGAAACACTTTTTAAAAATAAAAATGCGGGTTTTGAAAGTTAATAAAATGTGGAATAGTAATTTTAAACTTATTTTAATTAACGTAACCTTGCGTTGTTTCTTTAATTAATGGGTGGTGCTTATTTAACTAAAGAATACCCCAAGCGTATACCGCACCGATGGCAGGAAGTTGTCTCTCGGTGCCTCTGGGGAACTACGGGTAGACTATTTCCGCTCTCTCTGGGAGGGTCTCCGAACCCCGCTCTTTGGTGGTATTTGGGTGTCGCGTGAGGGTTCCTCCGCCCTCCTACGGGTTATGAAAACACCCTATAAATTCCCGTCGGCTCGACTACACTAGTGCCGTATATATATATATATAGCAGCAGGAGAGAGCAGTATATATATATATATATTTATATATATATATATATATATATATATATATATATATATAAGTATTTAATTTTGTGCACGTGAAAGAGATTTTGCGATTCAGACCCCGTTACAAATTTCTGACCCCGTTATAATGAACTGTTTTTAGAGATGGCAGATCTTTTGATAGAATTTTTCATTTAACACAAACATATTAATTGTTATTTATTACTCATTTATTACATTAATTATACTTAAATAATACTTTTCATAGCTAAAATTTTACGCTGATTCCGAAAATGTATTCCTTTTTACTGTAGCATTAATAGTTTTTAAGATACATATGACGGCTAATGGAAACGCTGGTCATATATATATATTTATATATATATATAAGAAAAAAAAGAAAAACTATATATATATATATATATATATATATATATATATATATATATATATATATATATATATATATATATATATAAACAGTTAGGTGTTCAATGCTTTAAAAGTACTTAAAATAACAATACGTTAAAAAAAAAAGCTTATCGTTCTTTGGGATAGCAGTACTGTTTCTGAAAAGTATCGTGACAGCTATACTTGAAAAAAAAAATAGAGCTAATAGGAATAAATTTACATAATACAAAAATATATAGTCTACAGAATATTTTATCTATATAACTTTAGTGTAGAAACTCGCTGCTAACTATATAGCTTTAATATACTGTAGAAGCACACACTCTGTAAACTTTATAGCTTTAATATAGATGCAGAGTTAATTATATAGGTTTAATATAGAGGCACATTGTTTACTATGTAATTTTAACATAAAAGCGCGGTTAACTATATAGCTATAATATAGAGGCTCAGTTAACTATATAGTTTTTTTTAATATAAAGCATACTTAACTATATAGGTTTAATTCAAAAGAAAACTATTAAATATGGCTTTAATATAGAGGCACAAAATTACCTATAAAGCTTTGATATAGAAGTACACAAACTTTTATATAGAAGTAGAGACTGTACATGTAACTAGTGAGGATATAGTCAACCACCTCAATAAGGCTGGAGTTCCATAACCTCCTGAGTTTCCTGATCACAAACTGGTATAATAATGAAAATTACTTAGGTTAAGTTAGGTTAGGTTAAGTTAGGTTAGGTTAGGTTGTTAGGGCACATAAATAAAAACAATATAAAGCTTTATTATAGAAGTACACAAACTTTTATATAGAAGTAGAGTCATTAGACTATTAACTACATAACTTTAATATAGGATCACATTGTTTTTCATATAGCTATAATATATAAACACTTAAATACATAGTTTTAATATAAGAGCACACGAAAACTACATAGCTTTAACATGAAAACACACTATTAACAATATAGCTTTAATGTAAAAAACACACTCTTAAGTATATACCTTTAATGTAGAAGCTTATTTGTTTTTTTTACATAGCATTCCTTTTCAATTCATGTGAAAATTTCGAAATACACGCCAATCATTCACGCTCACTTATCTTTAGACGTTATTTTTTACTGAAAAGATGTTTTGCAATGACACAAGAAAGAATCGGTGTATTGAATTTTAAAACAGTTTCAAAAGTTCTTTCAAAGGAAAACAATTTGCATAAACCTTTTCGTGAAGCCTTGCATCCAAAAAGTTTCTTAACAAACTTTCGCCGCTTTTCTTTACACTATCATTGAGCCTGAAGGTAATCTTCCTCCGCTGTTTCCGTTATATCATCTTTACTTTTGCCTCTGTTGAATTTCGTTCGATGTTTAGTTACGTGTTGTTCTACTATAGTTAATATATGGTTTGTGGTTTTAATCCTTATTTTCCTCTTCATTAGGCTACGAATAAAGTAGACGCCTATTCTCACGAGTTCTTCATATTAATTTATTAACTACAAAATATTTAAAAAAAGATCAGCTCTCATTTATTATCTTTCCCATGAAGGTGAAGTCAATTTTTTCCATAGTTACGTTATCGAACAAAACGTAGAACGGCGCGTGCATAGTGACAAGAGTTTTGAACTATTTTCCTATATATTTATATAACTTGTTGTTTTGTTGTTTATTGAAACGATGGAAAGTGAAATAAATTATGTAATGATATAAGTTTGGGCATAATTTTACTTTGTGATCAGTAGATTTTTATGCGAGAACGTTAGAGTTAGGTTTCTTGCTTTAGAGTCGCTTGGGTCGAACTTTAGGGTCGGTACTCTCTCTCTCTCTCTCTCTCTCTCTCTCTCTCTCTCTCTCTCTCTCTCTCTCTCTCTCTCTCTCTCTTCTTTCTCTTCTTTTTTTCTTCTTTTTTTCTATTTCTTTCTCTTCTTCTCTCTTCTTTCTCTTCATATGTATATATATATATAGCAGATGAGCATATATCTATATTTATATATATATATATATATATATATATATATATATATAATATATATAATATATATTTATAATTTCAGTTTTATAGTTTTTTTTTAATTTTTGTTTTAGGTTAGGTTAGCCACTTCCAACTTAACTTAACAATATAACAAACTTAACTTAAAAACAAAATTTGAAGTATGATATCTGAATCAAAATTGAGTGATTACCCATATATGTATGTATATATATATATATATATATATATATATATATATATATATATATATATATATATATATATATATAGATAGAGAGAGAGAGAGAGAGAGAGAGAGAGAGAGAGAGAGAGAGTACTGACCCTAAAGTTCGACCCAAGCGACTCTAACGCAAGAAACTTGACTCAACGTACTCGCATAAAAATCTACTGATCACAAAGTAAAATTATGCCATAAGTTTGGTTATAGCTAAGTGTTGTTGTTACGTTAAATAATATTATTTAAGTTACGTTAGGTAGCATAGATTTAAACTTTTTTTATATATTTTTAAAGGTGTGAAGCTCTTTTATTGCAATACAGTTTTTTTGTGACTCCATACAGTTTTATCTTAACTTTTCTCAAATGTGTTCGGATTCATGCAATCGATAGCGATAAAGACATGAACACAGATAAAAGACATGATCCAAATAATCTTTTAACAGATACCGAACGAACTTATCCTAACAGATTTGTCCTTAAAACTCCTTTGATATTTCTTTTTCAATTCTGTGTATTATATTAAAGTAAATTATATGATTTTCCCAATTTCATTAACAATGTAAAGCATCGAAACGTCCGAATTCTAACTCTAAACGTTGCCCAGGAGAAAAGTTCGTCAGTCAACTCATTCAGTGTAACGTAGCCTTAAACCCTTCGTATATTTGACGCTTTTTTTGTGTGAAACTACTGTCACATTTGTTCGGATTTTAAGAAATTACCCCAAAAAAAAAATAAGAACTTTGTATTTAAACACAGAAGTGAGTGTAGCGGATAGTGATTTTTCACTATCCGCGGATGCGGATGCGGATAGTTAAAATCACTATCCGCGGATTGCGGATGCGGATAGCGGATAGTTAAGTTTTTAGAGTTTTAGCCATAGGTACTTTATATATATATATATATATATATATATATATATATATATATATATAATATATAAATATATATATATATTATATATATATAAATATATATATGAGCGCATATATATATAGCAACATATATATATATATATATATATATATATAATATATATATATGTTATATATATAATTATAGAATATATCTATAGCTATATATATATATATATATATATATATATATAATATATATATATATATATATATATATATATATAAATATATATATATATATATATATATATATATATATATATATATATATATATATATATATATATATATATATATATATATATATATATATATATATATATTATATATATATATATAATATATATATATATATATATATATATATATATATATATATATATAAAATATATAAATATATAAGAGACATGGAGTCGCAATGATAGTAAAACCAGAGCTATACAAGAACGTAATAGAAACAGTATTGATGAATGAAAGGATGATGGCAATGACCATGAAGGTGAGGGGTGAGACCATGAGTATAATTCAAACATATGCCCCACATCGAGGAAGACCCGCAGAGGAAAAGGAAAGATTTAACGAGGAACTACAAAGGCTGTATGATGAAGTGAGAGGGGAACTCAAGATAGTAATGGGAGACCTGAACTCGCATGTGGGAACTAGAAGAGCGGGAGAGGAGAGAGTGATGGGGGCGTTTGGGATTGGAGAAAGAAACACAGAGGGAGAACAACTAATAGATTTCGCTATGAGAAACGGTTTAACCATAATGAACACCTGGTTCAAGAATGAGGAAAACAAGAAGTGGCTTGGTATAGGTGGAATACTGAAGAAGGAAGATACACAGAAAAAAACAATGATAGATTTATTACTAACTAATGAAAGAAAAATATTCACAAATGTAAAAGCACTCCCGAGTGTTTCTTTGGACTCTGACCACAGAATGGTCATAGGAATAATGAAATGGAAGGAAAGGAAGAAACCAAAGATGTTTACGAAGGAAAGATACAAAACAGAAAAATTGAATGATAGATTAATAAGAGAAAGATTTGACGAAGCTATCAAAGAAAGGAGAGAAGTGGAGATAATAACAGGAGAAACGGTGGATGAAAAGTGGAAGATATTTAAGGATAACATGGACAGTACAGCAAGAGAAGTATTGGGAATAAAGATAGTGGGAAAGGGGAAGAAGAAAAGAACGGCATGGTGGAATGACGAAGTAAAGGCAGCCATAACCAACAAAAACAAAAAGTATAGACTCTGGATGAGGAGGAAAACTGAAGAAAACAGATTAATATACGTGGATGCTAGAAACAATGAAGAGCAAATAAAGAAATTGAGTAAAAGACAAACATGGAGGATATTGGAGTGGAATTAAAAGAAGATGTGAGGGGAACAAGAAAGCTTATATATGGCCTAGCTAGAGGAATGAGAGTCAAGAAGGAACCAGAAACACGTATAATAATGAATAAAGATGGTGAGGTTTTGATTGAGGAGAGAGAGATAATGGAAAGGTGGAAGGAATATTTCGAAGAGTTGCTGAACTTTGAGGATGTTGAAGGGGGGGAGGTGGATGGAGGTGTGGAACGAGAGGAAGACTTGGAGGAGATGGAAGAAATAACAATGGAAGAGGTCAGAGCAGCAATCAAGACACTAAAGAGGGGGAAGAGCCTTGGAACTGATGAGCTGAGTGCGGAGCTGTATAAGACAGGAGAGGGAGTTGAAGGATGGATTCACGAACTGTTGAATGAAATGTGGGTCAGAGAGAGTGTACCGTCGGAGAGGAGGGAAGCAATAATATGCCCTATATATAAGAAGGGAGATCGAAGGAAATGTGATAATCATAGAGGAAAAACCCTGCTAAATCTATGAAAGAGTGTTAGAGAGGAGGCTGAGAAACAAAGTTGATAATAACATAGGAGACTGGCAGTATGGTTTCAGGGCCGGAAAAAGCACAACAGGACCAATATATTATATGAAAACCTTAATAGAAAAAATGATAGAATGGAATAGGAGGGCAGATGTGGCATTTATAGACCTGGAAAAAGCTTTTGATAGAGTAAACAGAGAAAAGCTATGGAAAATCATGGAAGAGCCGGAATACGGGATACCACAAAAACTTATAAGAGTAATAAAAAGTACATATCAAGGGTCCAGAAATATGATAAGAGCAGATCAAAGAAGAGAGAGATGGTTTGAGGTAAATATGGGAGTGAGACAGGGTAGTGTCTTGTCACCACTGCTGTTTGTAATGTACATGGACTATAATCTGAAAAGAATATGCAGAAGAATAAATGGAGAGCATACTCTGCTGTATGCAGATGATGCGGCCACAATAACAGAAGAGGGACTAGACCTGCAGGATGTGATGGACAGATGGAACACCCAAATGAGAGAAATGGATATGAAAATAAGTACAGAAAAGACAGAAGTAATGAAAATAGCCAGAGAAAGAGAAGAAATAAATTGCGTCAGGTGGATAAATTTAAGTATTTGGGTGTGATATTGGAAGGTGGAGGTGGAATGGAGGAAGAGCTAAATGAAAGAATGAAGAAGTTCGCAAAAAACGTGGGAACCCTATACCCGATACTGAGGGAAAAATCAATACCAACAGA
>JABUQX010088668.1:35000-45000 GCA_015478945.1 Trachelipus rathkii
ATAACTAAGAGATAGAGTAGATAAGAGATAGAAAAGAAAGAGAAAAGTGGAGAGGTCACCATCAAAGTGATGGGTAAGCTAGTAGAGTGAAAGATAGATATAGTAGTGACGTACAGAAATATATATATATATATATATATATATATATATATATATATATATATATATATATATATATATATATATATATATATATATATATATATATATATATTTCTTGAAGGGCACCTTAACTAAATTTTATCTTTATAGTTTTTATGCTACCCATCACTTTGATGCAGTGATGATTATTCCCTCTTCCTTTATAGCAGCATATATATATATATATATATATATATATATATATATATATATATATATATATATATATATATATATATATATATATATATATATATATATATATATATATATATAGTATATATATAAATATATATATATATATATATATATATATATATATATATATATATATTTATATATATATATATATATATATATATATATATATATATATATATATATAATATATATATATATATATATATATATATATATATATGTTTATAACTTTACAGTCATATTGCACTGTACTAGTGATGTATCGGATGTCAAGTTTTTAATATCTGCGGATGTGAATGCGGATATCTAAGTTTTCACATATGCGGATGCGAATACTTCATTACTATGCATAAGGTTGGTCATATATATATATATATATATATATATATATATATATAAATTTATAATATATATATATATATATATATATATATATATATATATATAAAGGAATCAGCTTAAAGTGAAGGGTAAACATTTATAAAGAAAACAGAGTATAGTGATATGACTAATATAAACAAGGTATAGATGAAAAGTTGGAAAAAATTGAAAATAAATATTAGATAGAATACCTAATACTCCTGTCAATAAAAAGTATTTACACGTAAATAAAAGAAACTGATAATTCTAAAAATGCAAGTAAAAATAAAAATAAAAAAATTAAGGATAGATAAAAAAGAAACTTATATAAACTGTTCAAAACCAACGGTTGAAGAAAAGATAGAAAAGGAAGATAAAAAAAATAAATTATAATGTTAACCAAACCAAGTCTTCATCTCAAATTTCATGCCCCGAAACGTGAGATTTAAAGGACTTGCATATAAGAACGCTTTATTTTTGGATCTTTGAGACCCATTCGTTTGGATCCATATTTTATTTTATTTTTACTACCACTCACGGACTGGGTCCTTTTCAAGAAGGGGCGTAAATAAAATATAAAATATAAAAAACAACCCAAGGCCAAGCTTAACGAAAATTTCTCAGGTGAGCGCAAAGGTGAGCTTTAAAGAGCGGGAAGATTAAATAATAGTCGGGAAAACAGAAGTAAGGAGTTCCACTGGAGCAGAAGTGGCTGGAAAGAAGGAGGCACAACAACGAAGCACCCCTTTGTGACATGTGTGGGCTGGCTGCAAGCAATGGTGAAATGCGAGAGACCAACTCCACGAACATCTGCCTTTGTAATACCTATAGAAGAGAGAGAGTGCGCCAACGTCACGTTGCAGAGATAGAGGGTCAGGGTATTTGAAAGTAGTTTATTAGTCTCTTAGATTTAGACCCAACCTTATCCAATAGAAGGGTTGAGCCGGAGCCCCTCTCCCAAATGTGAGAACAGTACTCCAATCAAGGGCAAATAAGACTCTTATATAACTGCATCAGCTGTGAGGTAAAAACCACAACCTAAACAGAACTCAGTTTCTTTGAGGCCACCTTAGCTACCGTTGTGATAAAAAGCCAAGTGACAATTTTTTGTTTATTTTCGCGACAAGAATGTTTGTTGTTCACAGGTGAGACGTTAGAGCCGTCGAAGGAAATAGGAAAGTTGGGAGGTGTTTTTGAGAGGAATATGTAGAGAAGTTAAGTTTTCAAAGAGCTGAAATTCACAAGGTTACGATGAGATAACCCCACCGGGAAATCCCATCCAGATCAGCAAGAAGAGAATCGGAAAGCTGAAGACGAGAAGCAACTCTAGATGCAAAAGAGGGAGAAGATTTGAAATGAGTGGAAAGAATGGAGAGTTGAGTCATCGGTATAAGAGTGAACAGAGTTAGTACAGCTGAGGAGATCGTTGATGAAAGTAAGAATAAAGTTAAAGATAGAACAGAACCCTGAGGGACCCCCCAATCAACAAGTGCTGATATAGAGTGATCAGAGAGAAAACTTGACAAGAGTAAGCAAAGAGAAGGAGGAAACCCAAAGGAAGAGAGCTTAGGAGAGTTGTGACGCGTGCCATATCCCGTAAAAAGCTTTTGATATGTCAAGCGCCACCACACAAAACTCCCCATAATCCCTAAGGGCAGAACACCATAAATCAATTAGATAGGTATGTCACTAGTTCCACTCAAGAGTTTCAAAGATTTTAGATAGAATACAAGTGAGAGCTATAAGGCGATAGTTAGAAGGATCAGAGCGGCTACTCTTTATTGAGATTGGCTGGATATATGAGCACTTCCAGCATTGAGGAAAAGTATTAGTATTAAGGCATAGAGAATAGAGTTTAGCGAGAGCAAGCGCCAGCTCAGAAGCACACACCCTCAAAGCACAAGAAAGAATGCCATCCAGGTTTCTATTTTTCCTAACGCTCATAGATCCCAGAATCTTATGCACCATATCATGCGCAATCACAGAAAAAGACATGAGAAACCTGAGAGGAGGAGTAGGAGGAGGGATGCCGGAATCGTCCAGGGAAGAATTAGATTAAAAAAAAAAAAAAGCCGAAGAGATTAGCCTTTTTAGTAGGAGGATTAGCTACAGATCCGTCAGAGCGGATAAGAAGAGGAAGGCAGATTTACAAAAGTTATTAGAGATGTTTTTGGTAAGAGACCAAATATTTTCATCAGTAGGAGAACCAAGCAGGTTGGCGCACTTTCTTTTAGTGAATGTGCGCTTATCCTGTCCAATAGTATCCCTGCAACGATTCCGAGCAGAATAGATATTAGTGAGAGTAATAGGAGAACAAAAGTTTCCATGTCCGATAAGCAATGTCTCCCAAATGGCACGAGTAAACAGGCCCCATCAAACCATGAATTTGGGGAGAAAAGATTTAGTTGAAGAAGGAAATAACCTGTTCATTCCCTCAGTGATTACGGGCCCTACCTTTTCAGCATTTACCGTAGCGTCCTCCAAGTCAATGCAGGATTCATTAAAAGAATAGTTGGTAAAGAAACGAAGTAATGCGCCCAATTAGCCCTACTAAAGTGCCAGAGTACTTTTAAGACATTGTGGTCAGAGTTACCGAAAGGAGGGGAAATGGTGTATTTATATTGAGAAGGGAGTAATGGTGAAACACAAGGTCAAACGTGTTTAAGATTTGGTTAGTTTGATCTTTAAATATGTATAGGTTCCTTAATCAACTGTTCTAGATCGTTAAGAATACTGAATGTTTTGGCCCTTTTTCCCACCTAAAACAGCACGAAAGAGCCCGACCCCCAAATATGGTTTGAAGAAGTCCCTTAAATAAACGAGCTCATTTGGATGGGTAGAAGTAACATTCATGAGTAGTAGTAGTAGTAGTAGTAGTAGTAGTAGTAGTAGCGGTAGTAGTATAAGATATTCAGAATGAAGTGAAATTCTTTTCCATTAGGGGAGCAATAGAAGAAACACAAGATAATACCAGTAGTAGGAAGAAAAATCTTAAGCCATAGAATATCGAAGTTAGAGATTCAGGGCTCGAGACATGTTATATAGGGAAATGATAATATTTATATAGGCATAGATTATAAAATTATAAAAAGTTATAGTTAAAAATTTTAAGTTTATTAAAGAAAGATTCCTTCTCTAATTAGTCTCAGAAAGTAATAAAATATTAGATTGAGACGTTAGAGAGGTGATAATCCACAAATTCATGATTCGCATTCAGGCCACATACATTAGCAAAGTCAATAAAGAACTCCAACCTGCGCCTACTCCCTACGTAGCTGGCTGGTGACAGTAATAAATGTTAGGTTGAGAGTTAGAGAGATGATATTCCACAGATTCATGATTAGCATGCAGGCCATGTTTGTTGGCAAAGTCAATAGAGAACCCCAGTCTGCGCCCACCCCTACATCCACTCCACCCTAGTCTACTCTGTCCAGTCATTCGAACAGCCACTCACACAAACAAACATCCACAAGCGCCTGTACACAGTCAATTGCTAATAACACAATAACTAAATCTAATTAGCGCAGGATAGTCTTTTGATAACTGATAAAATAAGTAAAAACCAGCAGACAACAATAATATAGTAAATAAATAAGCTTACAGATCAAATAAGTAACCACCTATTAAAACTACAAACCAATTTACTATTAAGATCTTTAAAAACTAAAAATAAACACAAAATGATAAGTATCAAATGTAAGAAACATAAAAGCAAAAACCCTATAATCAATCTAAAACTTGATAATATTAAAACTTAACTTAAAGCTTACTTAAAATTTCGGGCTGCAAAAGATTTCCGCTCAAATCCTCATCATTTGTAAATAGTAAATATTAAAACACTTAAGGCAAATAATTAAAAATCAAAAATCAAAAAATAGTACCAAAGCACATTTAAATTAAACTTGAGAGAATATTCAAAAACTTAAAACTTAAATTAACATAATTAAAGGAACATTGGAAAGAGCAATTGACACGTGTTTTCACAGCACAAATGACACTATCAACGTTTTAGGCGCATTTTATAAATAAAGTCACGTACGTTTGGGTCCATTTGTTTTCGAATAGATCAAGATGAAAATGCAGCAAAGAGGAGATGCGGAGAATTGAAGCCAATTGGCATCTCCCCTTTTACCGTCAGTCGTTACTGTGCGAATTTTTATTTTTTATCTTCGCTTTATATTTTGCAATTTTGGTTAAATTGTTTGGATATCTCGTTCGTGGAATACGACATAAGGTGAAGTAGCACAATCGGTTGTATTGCAAATGACGTCGATCGATGAAAGGAGGTAATGTTGTTTCTACTAACACGTCAAACGTTTTGCTATGTATGAAAGAATATCTCTTCATTTGTAAAAGTCACTGACGTAACTTTTTCATGACGCTGAAGATGAAATATTACTTTTAATAATAAGGTTGCACAAATTATATACACGTAAAGCATAGACGATATGTGTATAAACACCATTACACATGTTAAAAAGATGCAGTAGATTATTCACTAAAAAATAAAATTATTGGTATTTAAATTATACGCAGAATTAAGTTTAATTTAAATAGCAACACGTCGCAACACGTAAAGCTAAAATTCAATATTCCAAGGAGAATAAATTTTGGAATTCAAATTGTCGATCACGAAATACTGTCAACCATACAACTTAGTCAGCATAATTCAATAACGGCTTTTTCAATGTGTATAAATGAAGTCTTATGGATACACATGTTCACACAAAGGTATTTACATACTTACACACAATGTGAAAAAATAATGGAAGACGTAGACAAATGTTGAAAATAATTTTTTTTAGAATTTGGAATTTTTTCTTTCTTAATAAAAAAAACCAATAATGTATTGTGTTTATAATTAAATATTAAATTTAGTAATCATTATTGTAGTAGTGATGTAGATTCTAATGACATTTTTTTAAAAAAAAAAAAAAAAAAAAAAAAAAAAAAAAAAAAAAAAAAAAAAAAAAAAATAAAAAATATCGAATATTAATATACATTTTATATTTTATTATTATTATTATTATTATAATTTTATATTATTATTTTTTTTATTATTATTATTTTTATTATTATTATATTTATTAATTTTTATTATTATTATTATTATTATTATTATTATTATTATTATTATTATAATTAATTATTATTATTATTATTATTATTAATTATTCCATATTACCCGCATGGGAACTGTTATGTGAAAAAGGCTTGGCCACAACAATGCCAAGACGTACAGATCATCAGAACTCACGATAGAATAATAATAATAATAATAATAATAATAATAATTAATAATAATACATAATAATAAATAATAATAATAATAATAAATATAATATAGCACTTTAATGGACCGTCATGCTTTTGTAACTGGTTTTATACACGTTTCTTATAAAATATTATTAATTTATTTTCAGACTTATTTACTGTTTATTGAGTTTAAATTTACCTAAATTCTTTTCTACTTTTTTATTTTATACCAGCTGATGGCTGTAAATTAAGAACCCCGTTAATAAAGAATTGAAATTTTCATATTTGGAATATTTAAAAGATCTGCTGCTACTACTAATACTAATTCTATTACTACTACCACTACTGATACTATTACCAGTAACATCTTTTCCGCCTCAATCTTAAACTTTTTTATTCTGTTTTCAAGATTTTAATTGGTATGATATCCTGTTAATTTTTTTTTTATTATTCTTTTTTTCTTTCAAAAATTTTGCTTCTTTCTTTAATTTTATTTTGAGTAGAAAATCTGTCAACTAGTTTCCTTGTTTATTTTATTAAATTCTTTAATTTTTCTTATATTTCGTTTATGTATTATGGGTTTCCTTAATCTAATATTTAAGAAACACAAGAATATAGAAATTTTAACGTATCAAGGTCAGACGATATCGGAAAATAAAATAAACAGTAATTCGATTTATGATGTTCTATCTAATACTTGAAAGCAAAAGATCTTTGAATTTTGTTTGAAAATATTAAGAATTTCAAGAACGTAAGAGTAAGTAAAAGCAGTTTGTTTGCGTTATTTATTTAGGTTGTAATACTAGAAATATGAGAAAAAAATTAAATTAAATTTCTGACAATAAACACACAACTTTTAGAAACATAAGGAAAAAAAAAAAAACACTATTAAAAGTTTTTTCTTTTTCTTAAATCTTGCAAAATAAAAATCTTATTTTTACTAAGATTGACTTTAAAGTCATAAGAGAAGAAACTTTGTTAGGCACGTTACAAAGATTTTATTATTAGTTTGATTTTGCGTTCATATTATAACTTTTAAATGATATTCTAAAGATTTTTATTTTTTTATTCTAATTTTAAGTGACCGTTATACCTTTTTATAGATGTTTTAAAGAATTTTAACTTTAGTTTATAAGTTGCTGGACTTATTTTAGTTTTTCTTATAAGCTACTAGACTTTATTTTCAGCGTAATTTTTTTATAAGATTGTCATAAGTTGCTAGGGTGTTTTTAGTTTGACTTTATTTTAGGTTATAAGTTGCTAGGCTTATTTTATTTTTTCTTATAAGCTACTAGACTTTATTTTCAATGTAATTTTTTCTAAAGATTGTAATAAGTTGCTAGGGTGTTTTTAGTTTGACTTTATTTTAAATTATAAGTTGCTAGACTTATTTTCAGTTTTACTTATAGGCTACTAGGCTTTATTTTCAATGTTATTTTCTTAAAGTTTTAGTCAGAGGTACTAGATTATTTTCTGTCTGACTATTTTACATATAACATTTAACGTTTGATACGTAAGTATAGAAAGATACTTTTGAACTCAATTACTGGATTACCATTTTTGAACGTAAAATCAAGAAAATATGCTCGCTTTTTATATTAATCAATTTATATTTTTGAGAACAACATTACGAAATCTGAAAACATGAATTTATTCCAATATTTTTTTGGTATATTATAACGTCTTTTTTTTTTATCATATTAATTTATTGGAGTTTCAGTTATTACCAAAATGTACTAAGATTATATAATAAAACTATGCCTTTTAAATATCTTATTCTTATAGCTATCTATCTATCTATCTATCATCTATCTATCTACTATCTATTCTAATCTATCTATCTCTTTATCTATCCATTTATCTATCTATTTTATCTATCATTTATCTATCATTTACTATTCTATCTATCTAACTATCTATCATCTATCATCTATCTATCTATCTACTATCTATCTATCTATCCTATCTATCTATCTATCATCTATCTATCATCTATCTATCTATCTATCTATCTATTACTATCTATCTATCTATCTATCAGCTATCTATCTATCTAATCTATCTATCTATCATCTATTCTATCTAT
Source organism: Trachelipus rathkii (assembly GCA_015478945.1). NCBI lineage: Eukaryota > Metazoa > Arthropoda > Malacostraca > Isopoda > Trachelipodidae > Trachelipus > Trachelipus rathkii. Next base: position 43,045 of record JABUQX010088668.1, read on the forward strand.
TCTATCTATCGTATCACTTTATCTTACCCATCAGTTACATATCGAAAAGTTTTGTTATTGGTAAACATGAAATCTTTTCTCTTCTTCTTTCATTTGTTTCTCATTTCTTTGTCCCCCACATTATAGCGAATTATTATAGCTCTAAAGAGAAGTAAATCATTAAATTAAATATTAATATTTAAATAAAATAAAAAATAAAATAGTGAAAAAAAATACATAAAAATATAAAAAAAAAACAAACAACTAAACATTCCGGTAGCACATTTTGAAATCGAATCTACACAACCTCAGAATTAATCAGAAATATTTTTTTTAAAAAAAGTTAAGTGAATCTCGAAACACATGTAGAGAAAGATTCGAAAAATGGAAGAAAGGTATATATAGTATATATAATATAATATCTTAATAATATATATATAATAGATATATATATATATATATATTATTATTTAATAGTCTACACCATCTCAACATATATTATATATATTAAATATATATTAATATGAATATATTATAAAGAATATTTATATATATCATTAAGCTACAGTTTAATTAATAAACTAACTATGATCCGCAATGTAGTTATAAGTTAATTACCATACTATTCAAATCCCCTCTGTAAATACGTTGGAAAACCACTCCAAAAAATAATAACCCACGCTGATGCTTGTTTCTTCGTCAAAGATGGATGCCTTCTTCCCTAATTACTTGTTCTCTCTCCCTTTCTCTTCACTATTTTACTATAAACAAATATAACATTATTATTATCGAGAGAAATATAAATATTTTGTAGACTTGCATCATGTCCCCATTTTCAATATAAATTTCAACTCTTTCGCTTTTACTCATTGCTTCTTACCTTTTCAAACCATTAAATCAGCTTTTTTTGTTCATACGTTGCACTCTCTCCAGCATATCTGTTTTTCTTAAATAATGGGCCCAAACTTGTGCACAATACTGTAATATTGACCTTGCACAGCTATTATGTAGTTATTAAAAACCTCACTCTCTGTAAACGACATATCATTTATTACACAAGATCCTATTGATCTACCCCTTGTTCCAAACAGCTGCATAGCCACTTCAGAATTAATTTTAAAACACACCTTAGAACATTTTCTGCGTCCACAGACCAACAATATATTCATATCTATTACGCGGTCGTATAATTAAAACATCCATGTAGTATAAATGAATTTCTATTTGAAAATTATGTGTTGTCTTCTTTTTTTATCCCTCTGTTTCCTTTTCTTTTGTGTGTTTAGCTGTAGTTTTTAATCCTTTATTTCCTTTTTTTTTTAATGTTGAGTTGTGAAAATCTGTATGAAAAGAATGAACCCTTTCAATGACCATCTTCTCTTCTAAAATGCCACTAATAAAGAGTTTTTCATTTTTTTCTTTGACCATTTTCCTTTGCTATTTGTGTTTTTCCTTATATTTTTATTTTTATATATATATATATCTCCTCAAGTGGCAAAGACTAGAGCCATACCCAAAACCTCACATAGTTGAGGAATATTTCGTAACGCCAAACCTGAAGCAACAGGAAATAAACATAAAGAGATCAAGCAGCTATTATAAAATAATATCCACCCAAACAATATTATACTTGTGAAAACTGTTGGGGCAAGATGGGACCCAAATGTTATCTGAAAAAGGCTTAATTTTAAAAATTAACGGAATAATCTTTTAAACAAATTACTAATCACTATAAATATAACATAAATTGTGCTTTATATTCCTTTTTTAGAAAGATTCCACAAAGAAAATTTGCTTGACACGAAGTAAAACTTTGGGTAAAATTACATCAGATTTGCTACTTTTTGAAAACTTACTCTAATCTGAGACGCGTACGACCCTAATGAAAGTTGTTCACGTAGATACAGTTTAGTTCAAACCTCTTTCTATTGCAATAATGTTCAAGCTTGCAGCTGCAGCAGTTTTTCTCAGAGAGCG
>JABUQX010088668.1:50000-74178 GCA_015478945.1 Trachelipus rathkii
CAACTAAACTTCAATTTCAATGCTGATTCTTTTAAGTTATAGGTATAATGCTAAACTTAATTTTCAATTTTATTTAAAAGCTCTACTATAGGCTTTAATTTCAATGCGATTTTTCAAAAGTTTTAGTCATGTTACTAGATTATTTTCAATTTGACTTTATTTCGCATATTATAACTTTTAATAGTTCGATAAGTATATTTATAGGAAATATATAAACTAAATTACTCGAATACTATTTTGCACCTAAAATTACTGAAAAAATATGCTCACTTTATGTAAATCAATTTATGATATTTGTGCAAATGATACTTATGAATTAGTCAAGAATTTATTCCAATATTTTTTTATGTTATTTATACCTTTTTTATATAGTTTATTAGATTTCTTATGACCAAAGTAAAAATGAAGATGATATAAATAAAACTGCCCTTAAAGATAATTGACCATCTTCTATCTTATCTATATCTATCATCTCTATTTATCTATTCTATCTATCCTATCTATCATCTATCTATCTATCTATTAATCTATCTATCTATCTATCTATCTATCTATCTATCTATCTATCTATCTATCTATCTATCTATCTATCTTTGTTTTTTATTCACCAATTTAGTTACATTATATATATATATATATAATATATAATAATATATATATATATATATATATATATATATATTATATATATATATATAATATGATTTAATTTATTTGTATTGTTAGATATATCTTTATTTTCAATTTTTACTCATTTTAATTCTCATTTTTATTTCCACAACTTCAGTGTAATTATTTATAGTTCTAAAGAGAAGAAGATCATTAAATAAATAAGAATTTAAAATAAAATAAATTGAATAAACAAATATAAAAAAAACAACAACATAAAAGCTTTTCCCAGTCGCATTGTTTAGAGATCGGTAGTCTATACACAACCTCAGAATTGAAAGGAAAAGATTTTTTTTTCCCCTAAAATTCATGAGTTTCATAGCAGATTGAAAAGAAATTTGAAAAAAACCGTATAGATAATATAATATATATATATATATTATATATATATATATACCCTATAGAGTATATATATAATATATATATATATATATATATAATTATATATATAATATATATATATATACTATATATAATCCCACCCTGATAGAGAAGGGTTGAAATCTGCATGTGAAAAGCAAATATTTAATATAATTTGGTATATCGAATTTGACATTCATTTTAATATACTAAGTATAATATATATATATATATATATATATTATATAATATAATATATATATATATATATATATAATATATAGTTATATATATATATATATATATAAATTATATATATATATATATATAGTAAAACTATGAAATATTAAAGGTATCCACTTGCCTTTAGAGTTTAAGGCCTTGATATCAGAGAAGGTAAGCAGAAACAGCCACGATAGCGCCGGTTCCTCCTCAAAGAAGAAGATGTGGTGCTGGAGTATTCAGGAAAGTGTCTGCTATAATTGGGAGAGTATGAGGAGAGTGATGAAAACGTGATACGACAAGAAAGATATTGTGGAGAGTGTGAAAGAGCGAGAGTAGAAGAGTTGATAGGCCTAAAGAGAGAGAGAGAGAGAGAGGAGAGAGAGAAGAGAGACGAGAGAGAGAGAGAAGAGAGAGAGAGAGAGAGAGAGAGAGTAGTTTTTCTGAAATACTAAAAATTTCGAAGATTTTTGAAATAGAAAATATTTTTTTATTTATTTGTTTAGTAGTTTATTTATTTCTTGACAATCGGTGTATTAAATTCTGAAAATTTACATGTACATACTCATATATACAGTAGAAACTCATACATGATTCATACAATTAAGCTTTCAAAATACAATTAGATACATTTGGCTTCGTTGTTGGCTTTTTCTCCTTTTTCCTTTTTACAATACGAACTTTAGAAACGATTTTGGTATTACTTTGCATTTCTCTCTCTCTCTCTCTCTCTCTCTCTCTCTTCTCTCTCTCTCTCTCTCTCTCTCTCTCTCTCTCTCTCTCTCTCTCTCTCTCTCTCTGTCTTTCCAAATTATACTTTACATACTTTTATTCCATATTTTATATTCCGTTTATAATAAGTCTGCTACATAACTTTGTTCTTCTTAAAATATTCAGTTTTACTCATTTTCATTGATATATCTTAAAAAAAAAAGCTCACAAAAGACTTAAAAAAAGCTGTAATCTCGGATTAAGCTATTTGTTCTATCTTTCTTCTCTTTCTTTAATATATATATATGATTTCTAATATGTATTAAAATTATTCAAAATATCTGTATAACTGAAAATAATATTAATGATAACTTAAAATATAGATGAACATGAAAAAGAATATGAAACAATTATAATATGTAATAATTGAAATGAAATTTAAAATTATATTTAAAATAAATGATCATTAAATGTATATTAATATGTAAAATAAAAATAAGCATTGTTTATTTAAATTAATTTTAAATGTAAATGAATTTAACAATCATTACAAAAAGGTTTGTGCCCAGTAATGCAACCTGCCTTTTTGATGTTACAATTAGAAACAATGTTACTTAAATTAAATACTAATTATTATCATATATAATTTATTTGAAACGGTAATCTTAGGTAAACAAGTGAATTGTTAGAAATGGTCCCATTTAATTTGGTTTCTACAAAACCAGTTGTCGACGAGAATCCTTTTCGACATTAGGGTTTATGATGCAGACTATATAAATCTCATACACTTGTTACAGCTAATGCGTACAAATTGAGGGTCAAATTGTGAGATACATAGAAACGTGTAGTCAATTTACTTTTTATTTCTGCAATTCGGTTTCCTACAGCTGTCTCAATCCCAATATTATTCGCTGTATTGTTATCAATGTGTGTATATGTAGCCCAATTACTTCTAATTAGTTGCCATTAACATACATGAAGTATAATGTTTTGTTCTCTTTTAAGGTCAGGAAATTTCCCTTCAATTTTCTTACTGTTAGCATTCACAACATATATATATATATATATATATATATATATATATATAGTATATATAATATATATATTATATATTATATTATATATATATATAAATATAGATATGTATTATTTTTATTAAATATATATATATACAATATATATATATATATATATATATATATATATATATATATTATATATATATATATAATATATATAAACATATATATATAAGATAAAGATATAATATGAATATATAATATATATATATATATATATATATAACTATAATATATATATATATATATATATATTATATACTATAATAAAGATTATAGATTCACAAATATATAAAGGTCATATGATATTATAAAGTATAATATAACAGAAAACAATGACTAATATAAATAAAGGTATAAATGACAAAATTAAAAATTGCAAAATAAAATCTTCCTTCAATAAGATAAACTTTAAATTCAAAAGAGAAGAAACTTTTAGTCAACTTATAAAGATTTTATTCTTAGTTTGATTTTACATTCACATCTTAACTTTTTATTGACTTTTTAAAGACTTTATTATTTAGTATAATTTTATGTAAAGAATTTTAAATTAAGTTGCTAGACTTATTTTCAGCTTTACTTATAAACTACTAGACTTCAATTTCAATGTGATTCTTTTTAAGTTTAGGTTATAAGTTGCTAAACTTATTTTCAATTTTATTTAAAAGCTACTACTAGACTTTAATTTCAATGCAATTTTATCAAGCAATGACTATATCTTGCATTTTAATATGCAATTAATAGTTTGATACGTACATATAAGAATTTTATAAAGCTAAATTACTCGAAACCATTATTGCACTTAAAATTTGCAAAAATATGTCACTTTATAATCAATTATATTTGTGCAAGATTGCTTAATGAAAGTCATGAATTTATTAGATTTCTTATGACCAAAATAAATGAAGATGATGTAAATAAAACTATGCCTTTAAAGATAATTGCCTATCTATCTATCTATCTATCTATCTATCTATCTATCTATCTTATCTCTATCTATCTCTATCTATCTCATCATCATCTATTCTATCATCATCTATCATCCTATCTATCTATCTATCTATCTAATCTATCTATCGATCTTATCTAATCTATCTATCTATCTATCATCTATCTATCTATCTATCTATCTATCTATCTATCTATCTATCTATCTATCTATTTTTTTATTCACCAATTCAGTTACATTAATATATATATATATATATATATATAATATTATAGTATAATAAGGTATATATTATATATATATATATATATTATATAATATATATATATAATATATATATATATATATATATATATATATATATATGATTTAATTTATACGTATTGCTAGATATATCCTCTTTTTTCACTTTTTGCTCATTTTGTTTCTCATTTTTATTTCCACAACTGCAGCGTAATTATTTCCAGTTCTAAGGGAAGTAAGATCAAAAAATAAATAATGAATTTAAAAATAAAAATAAAATGGTGAATAAACAAATAATAAAACAAATTAAAAAAAAAACAACATAAAAGCGTTTCCCAGTCGCATTGTTTAGAGATCGGTAGTCTATACACAATCTCAGAATTGAGAGGAAATTTTTTTTTCTAAAGTTCTTGAGTTTCAAAACAGATTGAAGAGAAAGTTGAAAAAACTGGATAGATAGTACAGTATATATAATATATATATATATATATATATATATAATATATATCAACATAAAAAGTAGAAAGTGATATATATAGTATAATATAATATATATAATTAATATAATAATATATATAATATATATATATTATATATATATATATATATATATATAATATATATATATATATATATATATAATCCCACCTTGATAGAGAAGGGCAGAAATCAACAGTCAAAAAGAGGAAAGTCACATTCAATAATATTGGCATCTCGAAGTACTCAACATTTTAATATATATATATATAGTATATAATATATAATTATATATATGATATACTATATATATATATTTATATAAATTATTTCATATATTATAATATATATATTATATTATATAATATATTATATTAATATATAAAAAATATAAATATAATATACATAAATATATTATATATTTATAAATTATATATATTATATATAGATATTATAATACATATTATAATATATATAATTATAATATATATATATATATATATATGTCAAAGGCTATGGGAAATGTTGAAGAAGGTGATCCAGGCTTTGCCTTTAGATTATAAAAGGTCTTGCATCAGAAAGGTAAGCAGAAACACGATAGGCGCCGGTTCCTCCACATAAGGAGAAGATAGTGGTGCTGGAGTATTCAGAAAAAGTGTCTGCTATAATTGGGATAGTATGAGGAGAGTGATGAAAATGTGTACGACAAGAAAGAGATTGTGGAGAGAGTGAGAGGCGACAGTAGAAGAATTGATAGCTTAGAGAGAGAGAGAGGTAGAGGGAGAGAGAGAGAGAGAGAGGAGAGAGAGAGAGAGGGATGAGGAGCAAGAGGGAGAGAGGGGGGGGGAGGAGAGAGAGAGAGAGGGAGAGAGAGAGAGAGAGAGAGAGAGAGAGAGAGAGAGAGAGAGAGAGAGAGAGAGAGAGAGAGAGAGTAATTTTTTTGCAAAACAAAAAATTTGAAGATTTTTGAAATTGAAAATATTTTTTTTATTTATTTGTTTAGTACTTTTTTGTTTCTTGAGAATCGGTGTATTAAATTCTAAATATTTACACGTACATGCGTATATATACAGTAGTAACTCATACATGAATCTATACAATTAATTTCGAAATTCAAAAATACATATATTTTAAAATGTTCGAGTAAAACATAAAGAACATTGGTTGTAGGCTTGTTCTTCTTCCTATAATTTACAATGCCAAAATACAGAAACGATTTTGGTATTGCTTTACCTCTCTCTCTCTCTCTCTCTCTCTCTCTCTCTCTCTCTCTCTCTCTCTCTCTCTCTCTCTCTCTCTCTCTCTCTCTCTCTCTCTCTCTCTCTCTCTCCTCTTACACGTCGTAGTCTCTCCTCTTACCAAATTTTACTTTAAATGCTTTTCTTCTATATTTTATATTCCGTTTGTATTAAGTATGTTGTATATCTTTTTTCTTAATAAAATATTCAATTTTACTCATTTTATTTACATTTAAAAAAAATACTCACATAGGAGGTTAAAAAAGCTTTAATTTCGGATTAAGCTATTTGTTCTTCGTTTTGCTTTCTTTAATAATATATATGATATCTGAATATATATTAAAATTATATGTCAATGATAATTATAATTTTTGATGTTACAATTAGAAACAATGTTACGTAAATTAAATATACATACATCATATATATATAATATGTTTGAAACGGCAATCTTATTTAATAAATAAGTGAATTGTTAGAAATGGTCCTATTGAGTAACACCACTGACCCATTGGTTTACTATTTAATTTGGTTTCTACAAAACCAATTGTCGATGAGAATGCTTTTCGACATTACAGTTTATGATTCAGACTGCATAAATTTGCATACACTTGTTACAGCTAGTTCGTACAGATTGTGAGTGAAAGTGTGAGGTACATAGAAACGTGTATTCAATTTACTTTTATTTTTTGCAATCTAGATTCTTACAGCTGTCTCGATCCCAATGTTATTCACTGTATTGTTATCAATGTGTGTGTATTCTTAACCCAATTACTTCTAAGTAGTTACCATTAACATACATCATGTTTTCATATTTTGTTCCTTTTAAGGTCAGGAAGTATCCCTTCAATTTTCTTTACTGCTAGCCTTCACACATTATATATATTATATATATATATATATATATATATATATATATATATATATATATATATATATAATATATATATATATAATATATATATATATATATATATATATATATAGAGAGAGAGAGAGAGAGAGAGAGAGAGAGAGAAAACAGAAAACTTTTACTAATATAAATAAAGGTATGAATGACAAATAAAAAAATAGAAAGTAAAATTTAGGAAAAAATATTAAAAATCCCTTAGAATAAAAAATACTTTACAGTAAAAATAAATAAATAGAAATTAAAATCAAAAGTATTTAAATAAAAGACAAAAAAAAATCATTTAAACCAGTCAAAACCAAAGGTAGAAGAAAAAGACTCAACGATGAAGATAAAAATTTAGAAGAAAGTTACAATGTAAATCAAACCAATCCCTAAGCTTAACTTTTATGCTCTGAAACACAAGATTTAAAGACATACAAAAACGTTTTTTTTGGATCTTAAGACCCATTCATTTGGGTCCATATGTGATCGTTTTTTGTAATGGTCTTAAAGTCGCCTTCGTTTGGGGCATTTGCTCCTAGAATAGATCAAGATGAAAATGCAGCAAAGAGGAGATGCGGAGAATTGAAGCCAATTGGCTTCCCCTTTTATCGTCAGTCGTTAACTGTGCGAATTTTTATTTTTATTGTCGCTTTAGATTTCGCTCTTTTGGTTAAATTGTTTGGATCTCTCGTTCGGGGAATGCGACATAAGATGAAGTAGCGCAATCGGTTCAGTTGTGCAAATGACGTCGATCGATGAAAGGAGGTAATGTTGCTCTCTAATAACACGTCAAACGTTTTGCTACAAGATGTGCTGATTAATTTTCTCTAAGAAAATAAGGGTATACAAATCATACAAATGTATATGTATGAGAGAATATGTCTATATTTGTAAAAGTCACTGACATAACTTTTAATGATGAAGTAGATGAAATATTACTATGAATAATAAGGTTGCACAAATTATATACACGTAAAGCATAGACGATATGTGTATAAACACCATTACACATGTTAAAAAGATGCAGTAGATTATTCACTAAAAAATAAAATTATTGGTATTTAAATTATACGCAGAATTAAGTTTAATTTAAATAGCATCATGTAGATTAGATATTGTTTTTAGGACTTGGGTCATTACTTACCATCTTTTGTTTGTTTCATCACTGATACCTCTAAAAAATAGTTTTTTATATAAAATCACTATGTATATATTGTGTTTTTACAGCTTATATATTTAATGTGAAATTTAAGTAAAATATAATGGCTTTAATTTTCTCGTAAGCAGGCGAACCGTAAGCGTCTATTTCTACGTACTATTATATATAATTATTTATATTAAAATATAATTATAAATATAATATAATAATAACTTATTAAATAATATATAAATATATATATATATATATATATAATTAAAATTTAAAATAATTATTTATTTATAAAAAAAATATTATACCTTATTATTATAATAACAATCTTTATATATAATTATTTAAAATATTATATTATATTAAATATATACATAATATATATTATAATATAAATATTAATATATAGTATATAATATATTAAATAATTATTATTATAGCTTAGTTATGCTATAGAAGAGATTAAATATAAATATAATATGATATATTAGATGTACGTTTGTGTATCAGCATTTACCGTATTAATAATATTAAAATCATATATATATTATATAATAATATATTAATAATATATAAATTAATAAATATATATTATAAAATATTTAATATATTAATATTTTTAAAAATTATTGCAGTTTTTCTGTTATACAATTATAGCAGTAAATTCAACTTAAATTTGTTTATATAATATAATATATGTAATTTACAAGTGTGCTCTTAATACCTATAAATATATAGAAATATAATAATATATTTAATTAATAATATATATATATATATATATAGATACTATATAAATAATAATTAATATATATATATATATAATATTATTATAATATTATAATATTTAATATATATATATATATATATATATTAATATTAATAAAATATTATTTATATATCTTAAATTATAAGTTTGTAATATATTATTCCAGAATTTGATAATATATATATCAGGGTAGCATTAAGTCATAAAATATAATTATTAAAATATCACAATAAATTCAGTATAAATGAATAAAATATTTTAATAAAATAGATATTTACAATTATCTTCTACTAACTTACTGATCACATCACTTATTAATATAATAATTTTATATATTCTAATTATTACATTCAAGATAAAGCATATTAAGTTAGTTATAATAAGTTAGTAATAAAATATTATTATATATATATATCATATATTATTATTAAATATATGATTTAGGTGTTGTAGTATTAGTATATTATATATGGATTATTAGATCGGTGTGTTTAGAGTGATGTTATGTGTATAGGCTGATAGTACGTATATATTTGACCGTTAATCAATTAAATTATATTAATATAATAAAATTTAGTTAAACAAAGTGAAAATAATAAAATAATATATTTTTAATAAATGTATTTAAGTTATAAATATATAATTTAAATATGAAGTAAGTAATTAACACATAAGTATATGCTAATAGAATTAATATAAAATTAATCATTATATATTAAATATAATATTATAAATAATATAGAAATAAATAGACATATAACCTTATATACATTATTATATAGGAATATCTTATATGCTCTAATGGTTTACACTAGTATTTGTACAGTGATACCTAGGATTGAGAATTGATCATCTAGATTTACAGAGAATGAAATTGAAAATAAAATATATTTAAGGTTACCGTATCATTTCAAATTATAAATAAAATATTGCTACTCAATACAATATAAATATATTAATGAGATACATTTAGCATTTAATATTAAGTCTCATACATAATAGAGATACACTACTTGTGTGAGTGAGAATAGTATATATTAATGTATACCTTATACACTTATTTCCATTTACACCTAAATTGAGATACATTACCAAACCCATATGACTATGATGAGAAGCATTAAATATATATAATATATAAAGTTGAAAATAATCTTAAAACATATATATATCGTGCGACTTAGAGGTTCATCTCAATCCTTACTGTGAAATTTTTATCTTTAAAAAACTCAAGTACAATATATATCTAACGAAAAAATCAAAATAGATCTGCACCACTTTACCCAAAATCAAACCACTAAGAGAATCTTTCATCCCAATACACAATGTTCAAATTACTCTACTCTTTCGAATCTTGATATCTTCAAAGAAACCCCCAAAAAAAAGTAGGAAGAAGGTAGAAAATAAGAAAAAGAATAAATAAAGAAAGCCGTGGAAGAAGTCCTATATCAAAAAGAAATTTTAGTGAAAAAGAGAGAGAATCTGCGTGCGTTATTGGTTTCCCGCTTGTATAGTAAACTACGTATAAACACCAAAATATTAATCTCACAGTGGATATTGAAGAAGAGGAAATCAATACCTACGACTTCTATATATAACAGTATAAAAAAAGAAGAAAAACAAGAGAATGATCAGATATGGAGGAAACGTAGAGACCTATGCACACCTCACACACCTCACATAACACATATACCACACACAAAACGAGTTGCTAGGTGAGCAGCCCTCAACAGTACACACACAACAAAAACCCCACAGCACAGCGGAGGCTCTTACACCTTCGCCCCGTCCGAGCATCCTAACAACTCATCCGATGCGAGTAGACTTATATTTTGAATTTGTGGTCCACACATACTTCTTGCAAGATGTAAAATATGTATAAATCTGCAAAACCTAATACCTGCAATACCCAGAGTAATAACTAATCAAGAATATACTTTACAAATCAAAAGCTTTTTTTATAATTTTTGTTAAATTATATATGAGTAAGATGCAGGCTATATATACTATAATATATAGTATATATATAGTATATATCATACTTATCTATATATACTATAGCGCATCACCACTAATTGATATTAATGAGAGTACTTTATATAGTATAGTATATAGCTTATACTATATATATATATATATAATTTATATAAGTATATAATATATACTAGCCTATATATGATTATTATATCTATCCTAGTGAGGCGGAAAGAGAGAGAGAAAATGCGGAGAAATTGCGTACATAGCATTCTCGGGTCCTTTCAACACTAATCTACCTGCTATTGCAAAAAAGAAGCCCTCGCACACCTGAATTTCATTCAAAATTAATCATATTCGTTAAGTGGCTTGCCCCGTGCTTTGGGGACAGGGTCCAGCCAGGCACCCAGTAAAAATGTGTTATAGAAATGTCTTCACCAATACAGTGCGAATTGTTCTAACACTGCCGCCCACAATTATGGAGATAATACACTCTTACGGACGGGCGTTTTTTTTACTAAACCGTGGTAAATCTGTTCACCCATGTAGGCCGTAATCTACAAAGGTACACCTAATAATTAACTTTTCAAAGTGTGGAGCTCTCCTTATTTTTCTAACGAATCCTTTCGTATGATTTCACGGTTTGAAACAACCAATCTCCGTGCTTCTCCTTAACGATCTTGTCAAAGAATATGTCTTCGGCTTTGCAGCGGCTGCTTCTTCATTTTGTAGAGATGGGGCTGTTGAATAAGGAACTGTTATTAAGCCCAACCACGTCTTTCAAGCATGTATCAATAACAACATTCATTTTTTCCTGCATAGTTTTTTGCCTTAATGTATAATCACATTTTTAGCTGATCCCATTCTGAAGGATCAAGTTATACTATCTGAGACAAATGCAAGTCGATGGGAGATGGACAAGCCCTCTATCGACAGAAACAGTTTGCTTTGTTTTGCGAAGGTAATTCAGCTGAACTTGCCTTATGTTGGTGTGTCTCCGAACAGAACAACGACTGTATGAGCTCTGTGGATAATATCAGGACTTATTCGTGTTGAGCTATTAACATACGTGCCATTCTCTCATTATTTCATAGGCTTATACGGGTATTCTTTACTAACTTGAACTCACTTTTGCAGGCTTTTCAATATCATTCTTGATTTCATCGTCAAAGAATGCGAGAGGCCATCCAGCTATTCCGTTCTAGGTATCCACCAGTGGCCCGACAAGAGTAGCCTTTTTCAAGCAATTCTGCAGATACTCTTTTTCCGTCCACAATCCTTAAGTTTCTGGGAAATGGCCCGCACTATAAGAAAGATTGACTGCCAAACCGACTCCAAATTTTTCTTCTAGTCCCAGTCGAGTTCTCCTTCTTATGTCCATTTTGATTTGGAACTCTGAGATAGTACCCATTTTAATGGCTAAGTAAAGCACCTCATGCCCTCCATCTTGCTCGATGTATGGCATCTGGTTTCAACAAAATGAACTCCTTTAAGGGGAACTGTCCCTTCCAAGAATTAGATAATCAGTCCAACTTCCAAAAGCGTTTCAGCCTAATCTTTTCTGTCGGAATGGTATTTTTCTGCAAATTCCTTAGTTTGCAAGAACGCATACAAATCTGCCATCTTACTCCTTGAGAGTGCCTCGATTTAGTAGTCTGTAGTGAATTGATCTTTTATTTATTGTTTCCCAACTGGTCTTAACATCGTTTAAAACTAAGCCTGGTATCTCTGGTGCAGCAATGTGGCTTCAAACGGCACTGGTGCTCCAATACATCCGAAAAATATTAGGTTATGTTCATAATATATGAATCGTCGACAGGCCAGTTTGAAAAGCAGTGATCGGCGCGCAAAGCGGCAGGGTCGTCGGTAATTCGTATTGAATAGATATGCGGAGAGACTTAGCGCCTTGCCACACTTGATCCCGCAATTATGACAATAACCACCAACCTTTACTACGACGCGCCGGGCTGTGAGAGCGTGCGCACTAGGGGGTTGCTAGAGACCACGTCCCGTGTGCGGGCGCATTAAGTTTTATGTTAATGCGAGATATTTCGCCATAAACAATTCCCCCCAAAACATCGTAGTCTAATTCCGTCTGCGAGTCGCGGAGATATTCAGATTTCCATTCTTCGCCCTTCCTGAGCCATACTCCTGAGCCTAAAGTTTTTTGGGACTCCTAAGAGAAGTTTTGGAAATTACCCTGTTCTGCTGATCTGTTCTGGCTCTTGGAATTCTTCTTCACATCGTGTGCTTGTATCGGCGCGGTTTATATCTTTTCTGCCCATGGTAATCGCTATTTTACCATCGGCACAGCAATTTTAAATTATATAGCTCCCTCACACACGTGGTTATCAAAGCTTGCGAGCTTGTCGCTTCATACTGCTAATTTTCGTTTAATTAGTTGGTTCGTAGTGGCTATATATCTTCGAGATCGTTATAACCTCCCTCCCCAGTCCTTGAATCTTATTTTAATATTTTCGATTAAATATAGCGCTTCTTTCTCTCTCTGCACAGGTAAACCTCCTCTCACGCGATAGAGTAGAGCGAAGACGTTCAGACATCAATCTGAAACCATCAAACAACACCAAGACGATTTCTGGAAATAGAGCTTTGGCGGAGTATATCCTATCTCTAGAAGCGAAGATTGGAGGACAAATGGGTAGTACCGCGAGAGGAATAAGCACTGCACATATCTAAGCGTGCTTATTTTTGTCCTGTACCAGTGCATCACTGATCTGCCCCCCCATCTATGGTGTC
Source organism: Trachelipus rathkii (assembly GCA_015478945.1). Classification (NCBI taxonomy): domain Eukaryota; kingdom Metazoa; phylum Arthropoda; class Malacostraca; order Isopoda; family Trachelipodidae; genus Trachelipus; species Trachelipus rathkii. The sequence continues at coordinate 63,494 of JABUQX010088668.1, forward strand.
ACACAATCGACAGGTACCGTGTCTTCGCGTTTTTAGAACTCATAAAGGTCTAATTGCAACCTCTCATATTAAAGTCGTCCACTAGAATGAAGTAATTTAAAGGTGTTTTTGGAATTCATCATTCTAAGATTTTTTCAATAGGTTGATCGTTCTCTCGTATTGTGATAATTAAGAAAGTTTTGAAAACTTTATTTATTAATCAATGAGAGTCTATATATAAAAGAAACACATATTTTCATATGCTAATAAAAAATAAAAATTACATACAACTAACATAAAAATACTGAAGGAGATTAAGCAAATGTCGATAGACCATATGTTTAACTTAATTATTACAATGTATTTGATTAATGCTTTGACGCTATAATAAATACCAAAATAACTAATCTTATCACTCAATTATATTCTAATTTTTATATGGTTATTCCGAGAGTTTAATTTATCCATTAAATGCACTTCTCTAGCAAGAGTTATATTGTTATGAATTAAGTGCACTAATGTTAGTTAAGAAGTAAAAGAAGTCGATCACTTGTTGGTGTATTGTTTTGGAGAGTAATTATGATCAAAGAATAAATATCTTTTAAATGCCAGCAATGCCTCTGGTCAACTTTAACAATTTAATTAATTTAAGAGTAAGTCATCTAAATAATTCAATTTATATAAATATGAGATAGAGGTTTGGCAACAAATAAAAGAGTATACTGAGAAATATTAATAATATAATAATAACTACATATAATGAGTATTTATTATTATTATAATTATCTAGTAACTATAATATATATATATTCATATACATTTATTATATTTTATTAAATTATATTTATTATGTAAATGTAATGACATTAATTTATTTACTATTGCTTATAGTGTATTATTATTTTTAAAGATTTCATTTGATAAAATAATTGAATTCTGATAATAACTATATAGATACAGATAAGCAGTAATAGCTCAAAGTATTAATATGTTAAGATAATAAGCTATATATAATTATAAAATTAAAATGTTAACGTAACTAAGGGTATGTAAGGCCAATTATATATTTAGTTTGAGATGTAATAAGTAGATTAATAGCTAATTACTAGACTAATCATATACGTTGAATGAGTAAATATTTAATCTAATATATCAGAAAACTGTTTTTTAATTTCCCAAAACTCTCGAAGACGTAAAAAATATCTACATTGAGAGAATTTTCCATTATTTGGCCAATCTAAATCTGGTTGAATGGGATAAGCAATACACACATCGCGCGCGCATACAATCCATCCTCAGCGAGAGAGCTCGAATGCCTATATGGTAACTGCTTGAGTCTCTTTCAACATATTACCTTTTCCTGCGACACCGGCAAATAATTTTAATCTTTCCTTCGATTATAGTGTACCACACATGAGCAGTACTAGGCGTAGTGCACCCCACAGTATGGGAATATCATCAGAGTATCTAGGCTATATTATTACGCACAGGGACTCGACACAAGAGGTGGCTATTCCCCAATTGTTCCCAATTTACACATTTTAAACAGTTATTTGATTAGTTTCCAATAAATAAAATTAAGTATTCTTATAAATCTTATCCCACTCACTCAATACTATCAAAATTTTATTTCTTTGCGTCCTCACGCGTTTTATCTTTGGTCATCCACTTAACCCCCAGGAAAGAGCCCGTGAACTGACACGAAGGCGCAACTATTACGTGCAATCATATGCTATATAAATGAATATATTAAATTATAATTAATTAAATATATAAATATAATATTAATATATATATAAATATATAAATATATAATATAATTTAAAATATATATATATATACTAAGTAAATGTGCCGTATAATAAAAGTAAATAGATCAGCCCGAAGTTCGAAATAATATTGAAATAATGCTACAGTGTTTGTGATAAAATATTGTTTGTTAAGTATTTAACCCATAATAAATAGTTTCTTTATTAATCTCTTTATTAAACTTTTAATAAATTTAATAAAATAAGGCTTAAATTCACATGATCTGAATATTATTAAAATATGAGAAAAAATTAACATAATAATATCAATAATTATAATTAAAACTTATATAAATTAATATAAAAAAATCCCCTGACTTTCATTCGTTTTGAATTAAAAGCTTTGAGCCATAGTCTTAATAATTAAAATTATAATATATTAGACCACCAAAAATTATATTTTTTTTATATAAATATTATATAATAATATTAATATATAATTAATATTGATATATAAATAATATATATATATAAATAATATATGAATATAAATATTATTTTATAATCTCTAATTTCATATATTATAATATATAAATAATTAATTAATATATAATATTAAATATTAATTAATTAATATATATATATAAATATAATTATATTTATAGATTATATTAATTAAAAAATTAAATAATATAATTAATAGGAATTATAATTAATAAGAATTATATTTAAATATATAGATATAATAATATAATTATATTATTATATATATAAATAATTATAATTGTTATATAAAAGATAATAGATATTTTAATTAATGTTAAATATCATCCCTCATTGTAGATACAATATCCCTTTAAATATACCCAGTACCAAGTGAGTAGTAAGTTGAGGAATGAGTAAAAATTATAAATAGAAAAATAGTAAAATAAATTAGAGTAAATAGACTCAATCAAAATGAAAAAATTTAAGCTATGAAAAAGATATAATGATAAAATCATATATAAATATTGGGTTTATATTTGAAGTTACACATATATATAGTGGTTTATTTTCTAATACTGTTAAGTAGCATATCGGAGAGCCAAGAGTCAGATGGGAAAGGAAGAAGAGAATCATAAACACCGAAGAGACGAGAAGTAAACTATAAAAAAATATCGTAAAACTACAATACAAGGTAATTATGGGAAATGAAAATAATCTGAGTCACTGCATAATCTCAATACCGAGGCATCAAGCAAACATTAACAGCGAGAACGACTGACGTTTGGGCCCCCAGGGTCGCCAATGCAAATGACAAGACGAGGGAAGGGAAAGTAGAAGAGAGAAGTGAGCAGGAGAGTCTTATAATACCATATTGATTTTAGGTGAGGGTGGTGTGCTGCGTTCGTTAGATGTGTATAAAATAAACTAATCCATTATCAATCGGTCGCCCTCTTATTAAAAAACTTGCACTAAGAGTAGTCATTGAGAAATTTCAATTCTCAATTGATTATTTAATTATATTTTTCAAAGGATATATTTATTATTCAATATCATAATTTAAATAATAATATATAATTTATTTAATAAATTATTTATTATATCATATTATTATTACTTAATATGTATGATATTGATGGATACTTACATTATATTTCTTATTCAGCAGAACTTATTTTCGACTTTAATATAGTAAATTATTATCTCTATTACTTTTAAAATAATCAAATATATTATATTATTAAATTATATATATATATAATTATTAATATTTAATTATTAATTATATTATATATATTTATAATAATATACCAATTAAATATATGTCCTATAATATATGACACATACTTTATAGTACATTAACTTTATAAGATATCGAGTTGATAATAATATAAGTCGTCTATTATATATTTAATATATATAATAAATCATTATTACTAATTATATATTAATTATATATATTATTTATTAATTAATTGTCTACATTCTATTAATCAATTTTACTGCTAATATTTATTAACTCTGTCTTAGATAAAGAAAAAGTAAGAGCATTCTTTATATTGTAATTAGTTAAAGAATAAAAATAATATTTATAGCTATATTAAAAAATTATTAGAATATTTAATAATAGATATAAGCATTATTCAATAGTAGTAAAGGTATAGAGTACTCAAAATAGGACGCAATCAATACTAGTGAGTGTTTGCAAATTAGTAACACCTATGTTCAGATAGAGAGAGGGAATTTAATTGAACATTATGTAGATATAATTAAAAACAATTTATATATATAGTATGATATTCTATCACTAGTTATTAAAGGATTAAAATAATGTTAAACCTACCTTATTCATTATATACTAGAAATATATAATAATAAATTGATTTGTGTATAATAATTTATAATTTATCTATATTGAGGCGTGTAATATATTATTTATGTACTGACTATGAATTCAATTAATTGGTACTTAAGCACTACTAATTTGCTTATTCATCCTAAATAATTTCATATTAATATCTGTTAATGAATAGAAATCTCTAAATATTATAGCTTATATATTAGTGAGTGAGAGTTACATATCTAGGTGGACTTCTATGATCAAGAATAACTAGCCGTAGACTATAAGTGATAATGGATATGAGAAAACTTGGAAATAATAAATCCATATAAAATAATTAATATAAATAATTATAATAGATAATATAAGGATACTACTTTACAATTTAATTCAAATTTAAGGCAACACATTAGAGTAGATATTAAGAATGATAATCAGGATATGAGAAATATCTTAAGATAATCTAAATTTAAAGGAGATTATTAATTATGATAATAGTTGGTTAGACTAAGTTAGACAAGGTATTAAGAAAAATGGGTAAACGGAAAGATAGAGAGAAAAATGTGTAAAGAGGCGTTATAATTAACAAGATAATAGGCTCCATATATTGTACAACATATGGTTGCTATAGTGATTGATAGGTATGTGAGAATTTATCCATGGCTAAGAACATCTATTAGAGATACTATGGATGCTGATGATTGTCCTTAAGAAACAGCTATTAATCTTGAGAATCTGATTTCAAGAAATACAGAGATGATCAAGAAAGTAGTAGTGAATGCAGAGTTGCTCCATCTACAACGGATGAAATAGAAAATTCAAAAGAAAAGGTATATATATATATATGAAGAATATATTGATTTTAGGAACTGTTTGAATTTGTACAATACAGTGAGTAATTACCAAGATACTATTAATACAGCTACAAAATAAAGTGTTTTGACTAGGACTTAATGACTGTAATGCATTGTGAGATCTTCTAATTGTAAGTGGCCAGTCAAGAAAGGGAAAGTAAATATGATAAGATTACCGTCTGTGATATCACTTATCGAAGAGACCTCTTCTGATATTAGCACGAAACTCACAGTATAGCTCGATTCGATAGATAACGCTAACTCATTACTGTTAGATCATATATATTACTTTTAACTGGTATTGTTGAGTTAGAGGATATATTGACATATAGAGTGAGTTATTGTATAATATACCAAATATCCAAATTTATGTTCTGCAGAAGACATATATAGCATTAAATTCCTAATTTATACCCTATTTTCCAATGTTAAAGCATATAATGAAGTTGCTACACCTTTCTAGAGCACGAAATCCTCCCCTCATAAAATCAGGTCAAGCAAATACCACCATAATGAGTCAAGTATAGATTACGCGAGTATATAGAGTATTAATATTTTAATTGAGTATGTGTTGAGATGATGTCACCACTTTAGTCAATTATAGTGATTTATAGTAGTTAGTACAACTCATCTAGAGCAGAAATATTAGACGTCTTATTAGCACTTCTAATACATCATTATAGTGCTAACAATAAATAGTTATAGAGTCCTATAAAGTAAAATTGTAATTAGTAATTATTATTTGAAATTATTTTTTACACCTACTAACAGCATGATACTAGTGATGTAATATTAGTAATATACAACAGTCCTTAATGAAGATACAGTATATATTAATATATAATATAATTAATGTTTCATTAATTATGATAGTTTATAAAATATAATGTAATCTTAATTACAGTATATTTTCTAATATAATACAGTTTAATATTCGATAATAAGTGAAAGTAATATTGAAATGTTTTATAGCTATCATTCAGTAAAACATAGCATATAGTTTATTTATTATAAAGTCATATTAACACATTCACATCAATAGTCAACAAATAGTTTAACTATAAACTAAATTTGATGTTTAATTTTTAAATAATTAATTGTTATCTTTAACTGAACATATTGTAAGTAATCAAAATATTAAATATTAATATACCTTGTACTTAAGAATATATAGATAGTTCTAATTAAGTTATAGTATAAATATAATATATTAATAATATTATAATGAGAACACATCAATAAAAAGCTATTATTATATAACAGTTAGTCAACGTGAAGAAAGAAGTAATGTATTTGTGTATAAATATGTATGCTGTAATTATTGTTTATGAATATTTATAGAAAGAATTATAAATAAGAAAGATAAGATATAAAGGTATTAAAAAAGAATAAAGAAGAAGAAGAAGAAATATAATAAAGAGATCAAAATATAATAAATAATATTAAGAATAAATTAAATATGTAGCAAGAAAAGGTAATAATTCAAAATATAAAGGGTATAGTGAATAGAATATATTAAATTTAACATAAGTGAGAAAGATGAAAGAATATGATAGAGTGAAAAAGAAAAGAAGAAGAAGAGAATAAGAAGAAGTAGAACAAATATCTAAGAATAAATATCGATGTAAATACAAAAACGAAAAAGTAAGTAAAATATGATTAATATTTCACATCACTATATATATAATATATATTAATATATAAATAAGCTAGGAAGTGGAGATTTATTTTAATATAGATCCATTTCGTTAGCTGAGATAGATATTGATGTTCACTGTGTTGATATTAATAGGAGAGTGATGATATGCATAATGAAGTAGTGTTATGCATCAAGCCCTAGTATACTAATATAATATATAATATATTAATAAAGATATATAGATATATTAACCATACTTAGATTATAATTAAATAGCCGCAATTAATATATATATTATACATATATATAATATCATCCAATCAATTTTATTTTATCTATTTACTTTATTATTTTACCGCAATGATATTTTTATTATAATTAATTAATAATTTAAATTAAATATAATCAATATATATGAGTACTAATAGTACTAATATAGAAATAATATTGGATTTATTTAACTATCATATCCATCCTCTCATACCTGATTCATTTACTTATATACTTCTAAAACGATGCAGAAAACATACCAATATAAACTACAAGGTTGAGTGGGGGTGCGTATCTTAACAGGCATATAAATTAATATTAACAAATCAACTTGCGATGAGAGTCGTAAATTATGTGGAGACAGGTTTCACTGCCCCGCCAAGAGCCAATGATGTTTCTTCCATAGACCACCAGAGATTTAATGTCTCATTTACTATTTCGTAATGAGTGTCTTAAAATGTTTTCACTTACATTTGGTAACTTTGTTATTTTCACATCATGAGCTCTACATGTAAAGTCTAGTAACACTCTAACTCTTTATATTCAACAATGTGTAATATGCGAAAGAAGAGATGGGACCAATCTCAGGGTGTAACTCTCTAGAAATGCCCCATGAGAATTCTTCCTCTGTAAATTTACTAAATTTGATGATAAAATTCTCAACAAGACGACGTACTTCTATCAAAACTTAATAAGTGAGTATAAAAATATTTAAAAGTTCTGTAAGACGATTTAAAGATCGATTATTTAGGGGTACTTTTTACCACACAATAAAAAAAAATAAAAAAAAATATATACTAATATTAAAACAAGTCTTAGTAACTCTCCTTCCTATTAATACTCGATATTCTTGCGATTTTTATTTGGTCACCTATTTCATTTGTATCCACCTGGGCAGGATGGATTAGCAATTATAATATTTGTTTAATTAATATTTTTATACAGAAAATGTCCTTGGTAATGTGCAATATAATAAAGTTTATCTACATAATCTAACTATATAATTTCATTTCCAAAAATCATAACCAAAGTTAAAAGTAAAATGGTGAGTGATTAACTTATAAAATTCTAATCTTATTTTTTTTATAATTAGCGAATAACTATATACTTTTTTATAAAGTATTTAAAAAAAAAATAGTTGATGATAAAACAGGTATATATATGTTAATAAATAATTATATTATTCAATATAAATCATAATATATATAATATAATATATATATATAATATTAATATATTATATTATAATATAATTAATATTAAAGTATATATAATATTATAATTAATATTAAATAATTATATTAATAAATTAAATAATATATTAATATAATAATTATATATAATATATAATTTCATATAAAAAAATTTTTATCTATCTATATATACATACATTTTATTTAATAAATTATATAAAATAAATTAAACATGTGCATAATTTATAAAAAACAGTGGTTAAGCATCTTAGGTTTGGGTAATTAATTTATAGAGTTATCAAGTTGTCTTATTAAAAAAGTTATAAATATATAATATAATAATATATAATATAATATTAAATATATATATATATCATATATTAATATAATATATAATATATATAATATATATTAATATGTATAAAATTAAAATATATTATTAAATTATATAAAATAATATATATAGATTAATATTATATTATTATATAATATAATTAATATTAATAAATATATATATATAGAATAATATATTAAAATTAATAATAATAATATTAAATATATATAATTAGTATTATAATCAGAATATAAATTAAAATATACATATTAAATATAATGTATCATATATTTATATATTAAAAGTTATAAACATATCCGCATAAAATATATCGGATTTATAAATATTAATAAATATTTAAAGATTATCTTTAGATTACTTTTAACCTTACAGTAAAGTAGTTAAATTAAAAATTAATTTATTTAACTTTATATTAAGTTTAATATATAAATATAATTATATAAATAATTAATAAACTAATTATATTAATATAATATTCATAATAAATAATAATATATAATATAAAATATATAACATATTTATATAATATATAATGTATATATTATAATAGTTTATATAATATAAAGTATAAATATATATAAAGTAAATGCTTTTATATATAATAAAATGATTATAATATTAATATAACTAAGTATTTTGTAAAAATATTAATAAATTTAAAATAATATATACACTATTTGAATTAATTATTAGCATATAGTATATTAAATATATATATAATATATATATATTAATATATTAAATAAATATAATATAATATATATATATTATATATATATATAATTAATATAAATATAATATATATATAATATCATTATAATATAATTTTATTAATAATATAATATAATATATATAATTATATAATATATAATTACATTTATAATATTAGGATAATCACAAAAATACGCCATCAAAAAAAGAAATTAAATTAACATCTTATTAATAAATATTATGGGAATAATGGAAATGATTTTATTTACTACTAAATAGCTATTTAATATATATAACACATGTTTTTCTCTTCATAAAAATAACTGTCATTATCTATAATCTATAAAAATTGGCCTAGACCAAAATTAAACTAAACGTTAGTACCAATTTTCCAACACTAAGAATCGTGAGAATTAATAACAATATATACCACCTCTGTTCTTTTCAATTTAAGTAACTTTTTATCATTTATTAATATAAAAATATATAGTTAAAATATTTTATAGATAAAATTATTAATTTTTATATTATATATTAATCATAATGAAATAATATTCTAATATATATATAATTTTAAAAAAATTAAAATTAATAATAGATATATTATAATATATATTATACTGAAAATATATAATTAGTAGGTAAATATTAGTTAAATAAGTAAAGCACTTTATATTTATACGCTACAAATCAGCATAGGAATCTATAAGCATTACAGTAATGTTTAAAGTACTTTAATAATATAATGAGACTCCTTGTAATATATTCCCATTTATATTAGGTATTGATCACGTGATATTATATATAATGAATCATTCTAACTTAATTGTTACATATCAATAGGAGCAACTACAGTTTTATATTATTATCTACTATATAATATAATAACTTCTAATAAATAAGAAGGGAACATCCTTGAAAAGTGACAAGAATATTTAATAAAACAATAAGTGTAAAATCAGAAGATAATTATTTTGTTATGTAAGATTTAAAGAGGACTATATTAGTAAGAACGACAAATAAATAAATACCCGAATAATATATTGAAAAATCACGAATAAATCTAATAGAAAATAAATTCACATGAGGAAAAAACAGTTATTGAGGTTAATTTCCTACCTGAATCTATTGTTATGAATAATAATAAACAAAGACAAAAAAATCATGATTATTAATCAAGGCAAAGATAGTATTAGCATTTAATATAATTTAGATAATTATATTAATAATAATTATTAAACTAAATATTTATTTAATATAATTTAAATAAAAAAGAGGAAATAAAATGAAGAGATGATAGATTGAGAGGGAGGTAAGATTTATATTAATATGATATAAAATAATTAAATATAAATATAACAATAAATTAATAATCATACAATAATTTATATATACACTATTATTAAAATACCTATTAATTAGTATTAACTAATTAATATTACTATATAATCTATACTATATATTACTACAATGATATAAATCACTTAATAAACCACATTATAATAATATGATATATTAATTATATATATAAATAATATATTATTATATATATTAATATATAATATATATTATATAATTATTAAGTATAATAATACTATGGATCACATTACCTA
>JABUQX010088669.1:0-15000 GCA_015478945.1 Trachelipus rathkii
TTACGCAAACTATAATATTTCTTTTGCATAATGAAAATTTAAGTATTTTGTTTAAAGTTCTTATTTTTTCACGAAACATGTTCACTCACCAAAGGTCATATCACAACTGATCCCATATTCACATGCGTCACAATAAATGATGTCACTGCATTACGTGGTGGTGATTGGTCCATAACGTCCAAGCCCAGGTTAACGATTAAAAACCTGATAAGGACATTACGAGGTGCTGATTGGTCCATTACGTCCAATCTCAGATTACGAATGACGTTTAAATATCTGATATGAAGATATTTCGGGTCGTATTGTATTGTACTCAGAAGTGATGGAGTTATTGATAGATATACAAACAAAGTCCATGATATTTCAGTTTCGTAATGTGTGTCATGGCGTAAAGACGGTCTTTAATAGGTCTCAAAATAATGATACACTATTATATATATAATATTAATTATATAATATCATATATATTATTATATATATATATGATAATATATTCATATATGATATATATATATATATAGTATATATCTATATATATTTATTAGTGATGCACCGATCCCATGGTATCGGTAAACCGGTATCGGTTGGTATCGGTCCGATTTGGAGGTATCGGTATCGGGAATGAGAGGAGGAGTCATCGGGTAATCCGGTATCGGTATAAATTCGTTGCCGATAGCCACTGTTTAACCCGATCCCACACGATTTTTTGCTTCCTTTAACATTGATTGTCGAGATATTAGTGATATATATATAATATATGGTATATATATATAATATATATTATATAGTATAATCTTATACTTATATATATATATATAGTATAGTGAGGATATCATATATATATATAATATATATATACACGTATCCATGGCTCCCGCATTGTTGCAGCAGTGGTGGTTGGTAGTTGAAAGGTTTTGGGCTTATCTAACACTATTTACGAAAAAGCAAGATTTGATAGAAGGGGGGTTTTCAGCCCCTTTGCTCATCAGGACATAGAATATTAAGAATTTTTCTTCATGACTCCGATGACTAATGAAACGAGCTTTCAACTTTTCCAGTCCTGTAGTTTCGAATTTCTTTTCTTTTAGTAGATGCGTCATCTGTTATAGCTATATAGTATAATATATATATATATCTTATATATAATATATATTAATATAATATATATTATATATATAAGATATTATATATATATATATTTTGTATAATATTTATATATATATAGTATATGAGTTATATATATATATATATATTAAATACATATATAATATATATATATAGTACTGAAGGTTCTGACAATTCCCATATCTATCTGACCTACTGTGTATGTTAATATAGGCGTTCTCGTTTTTGCAATGTGCTTACGATACCGTAAGAAAGTTGCTCGAATTTGCCGGTCGTGTTTTGTTAAACTTAACGCAAAATCGTTAAAGAACATGCTTACCAACACGCAAGGAATTTCCGTAATTCTAAAAAGTTGCTATTTCCTGTGATTGCTGACATTTACCACGTTGTTAAAAATGTGTAAACAAAAAAAAGGACGGCGTGGTAGGCCCTACCATGCCGTCATTTTTTTTGAAGTGATGAATATTTCATTCAATAAAATCAGCTTTAAAAAATCTTAATTTTCTTCCAAATCGATGAAACGAATACAATAGTTGATCAATTTTTTGCAATGTAAACCATTTTTTATTATAATTTCTGTTTAATCCGCACAATCGCGACGGCCTCCATCCCAGCATCTAATTCCAATTGCTTGTGTCTGCAAAACAAAAGTAAACCTCAGTGAGAGAAATCGCTGGTTCGTTTTCTGCAGCGAAATTTCAGTGCAATTAAGAGTGTCAGGCAATCAGCGAAGTGCCAAAGAAATCTTAATGGATGTCAAGTTGGTAGGTTTACGTGATTTTATATACTAAATTCCAAATTTTTAAAAGTTTTCATTCTGTAGAAGCATTTTGGAAAATGGAGAATTTTTGAAAGAGGTATAGGGGGTAATCGGGCTGGATCTGGAAATGTATGGTGCGGGTCTTGAGCGTTGACGGAAGGAGTAGAGGTCTCCTTTTGACCAGCCTAAATTGCTCGGTGTTGAGCAGATGGAGAGAATTAGTTTCGAAAGGAAATGGTCCCATTGTGTTTAAGGCTCGCATTTTTTAGTTATTGGAGAAGTTTTGAACCTACATAGTCGACGTTACAGTCGACACAGTTTACTATTCGTAAACGATATGGTGACCTCAAGTTCATGAGAATTGCGTTTCTTCTTAAATCTTAACAAGAAATTGGTCAGGTTGAGTTGTTGTTAATAAAAGATATAAGAAACTTTCATTGTGAAAAGTTTTTGTTTAAAATGTTTTTAATTTGAAAAAAAAAGAAGAACATTGGAAAGGGGGTCCAATGCAAGGAAGCAGAGCTTCAAGTGGAAAATTAGGAACATTATGATATTTTTAGACTGTCATCGAGAATAGATAAATTATTGAGAGTGAAAAACTTAAGAGGGGAAACATAGCAAGAGCTAGAAACATTAGTATGCAAAAGAGGGAGTGGGGAAATTAGATCTTCACAACTTATAATTAAGAGCTACATCTTGCGAGAAACCAGTAATTTTTATGATTAAGAGATTCAGAAAGGTATGCCCATTTTTTCTCCAAGTAATGTGAATTAGTGGCAGTCCGCGATCAAATAAATTGACGAGTCCCACAAATACTTTACTTGGGACTAATTTCTTTAGTTCTATCTCCTTTAATCGTATTGTCAATAATAGCGAAGCGTCTTACCGGGATAGAATGGATGTTTAGTAATTTCCTTTGCGTTTTAATTTAGATTCGTTTTCGCTTTTCGTCATTTGCCTGCTTACGCTTCGATAAGAAATGCTCACCGCAGTTTTAGCACGAATTTCCTTTTTAAGCGACCGCGATTTCGTGCTAGGCATACTTTTGTTTTCTTAAACAATTGGCAATCAGCTATTGGTGATGGAGATAGTGGTTTTTAAAGAGGCTGAATCATTCACTATATAAAAGCAAGGATTATTAAAATGAAAGTTACTTGAGGAACTGCTCTTATGGAGTTTATCCATTTGGAATAAATTAGAACTTAAAGCTGATTACTATCTGAATAGAAAAATTCATGCAATTCAGACGGGGCCCACCACGCCGCCATACTTTTTTTGCTTTTTACATTTTTCTAAGAACGTGCTTAAATTCGGGCTAAGCGGACGGCGAAATATGCAACCTTACAGAGAATTGAGGAAAATTCCTTACGTCCCGGGAAAGCAATTTTCTTTACAATTTTTTTCGGTAAGTTTTTGAACAAAAACCGAACGCAAACTCGAGCATCTCTCTTTTAACGTTTCCGTAACCCCGGATATAAAAACGAATAAACGGATCATATAAATAATAGTATATATATATAGTTATAATATATCTGTATATATATATATATAGAGTAATATTAGATATATATATATATATTAATATATATATATATATATAATATATATTATATATATATATATATATATATATATATATACGTTATATATATAATATATAGAGGTGTATATATATATATAATATATTATATATATATCAATAATATATATATATAATTATATATATTATATATAATATATATAATATTATAATATATATATGATATATAATATATTATAAGTATATATATATAGATATACTATATATATATATATATATATACTGTATTAATATATATATATATATTTATAATATATATATAATATATATATTATATATTATATATATATATATTATAATTATATATATATATATATATATATATATATTATATAATATATAATACAGTATATATAATATATCTATTATAGTATATATATATATATATATATATATATATATATATATATATATATATATATATATATATATTAGTAAGCGCAAAGGCCGCCGCCACAATCGTGCTGCTTTCGTGCTAGCACGAGTCTTAACCATTATAATGGAAACGATCGATACTTTCACAATAATCAAAATGTATACGATAAAATTCTCTTATTTTTTGTGAAATGGGTCAAATGATGAAAAATATTTACCTAAATCCAATATAAACGATTATGTAAAATTGGAAGCAAAGAGTGTAAGAATCAATCGCTATTAAATAATGCTATTTTTCAAATGGCCATTAAAAAGGTGTACTGTTCGTGCTCAAAATCTAAGTAGCGGCGCGAGTTTGGCTTACAAATCAAGAGTCTGTGGATGACAACCGGCATAAACCAAAATTGTTTTGCCTTTTGGCGCGCCAGAAATAGCCAAGCTCATCGCTTCCGCTGCCAATTTGCCCTCTTCAAGTAAAAAATAAGGAAGAGACTACTTTAATTTAATTTTAGTTTATTTTTGAACGTATATTATATAATACTATATATATTATATTAATAGTATATATATGATATATATTATGATATATTATATATATAATATATATATATTATATATACATATTATATATAATATATATTAGAGAGAGATGAGAGAGGAGGAGAGAGAGAGAGAGAGTGAGAGAGGAGCCCGAGTAGTAAAAAGTTACTGGAGTCGACGCTGATATATATATTAATTTTTTAACTGTTTTATTTTTTCAAACGTAATGGATTTTAATTGGCGAGCTGCTTCTGGCCTGGGCACCGCTGCAGTGTATGATTTTAACACATCCCGCGGATGCCTGATGTCTTGATAATGAATATATATATATTATATATATAAATATATTATATAATATAATATATATATATATATATATTTATATATATAAATATATATATATATATAATTATATATGATAATATTTCCGAGTTTGCTCACAATCTATTAAATATAATTGTTCCAGGGTGCGAGACGCGGGACCCAAACTCAAATCGCACCCCAACCCAGCCCTTTCCCCATCCTCCGACTTAATGAAAAGAGACTTTTACAAAGGAATTATATTACTTTTTGCACTGTATTGAAAGTAAATATAGGAAGGTTGTGCTTGGAAGAAACATCCATTTTTACTCTTTTCTGCTGAGTGGTTTTCTCGTTTCAATCAATATATTAGCCCTGCATTGGCTAGATCTCCCTCACTTGAAACACTAGTTGGAGGGCAGGCCAAAATATTTCTTTGCAAGTTTACTTAAGAGTGGGTAAACATTTTGCTTAACTTTCCACCAACTGATGGTATCTAGTCGTTTTTCTTGGTGATAGTTTTCAATCATTTGCACTACATCTTTTGGTAATGCGTGTGTTTCTTCATTACTACTGGACTGTAGAAATTCTTCCAGTGAATCTGTTATTGATTTACTTGTAGAAGATGTTGGTTCTGTAGATTTCGTTTATTTCCTTTTAATGGGTGGCGAATTAATAAACTATTCGGATTGAAGTTTTTCAACTGCAACACAAGGTGACGATTTAACTTGTTCTAATATTGTGTTACAAAAAAAACTTGCCTTTATAACGGGGATCTAAGTAAGCATGATCCAATACCTCATCACGTTCGTGAATACATTTTCGGGACCAGTCTGATCATTGGAAGATAAACACTTTAAGGTCTTTCAAGTTTATGCCAACTGTGGATCTTAAGGTGATTAACACCCTATCTTTGTGAACAGGATTATTAGTAATATATATTAAATCTTGATGACACATCTTACTATTGGCAAATAGAGCGTTTAAATAGCTATAAATATCAGGCACTGTTTAGTAATATCCCAGTCTTAGAACGAGTTTCTCATAAAAATAATCTTCTCAGTTACGTGTCACCCTTTTTAAATCGTCGGTGTTTTTATTTTTAGTATATTTTTAACACTGTTTATACTTCTATAAACCATTATCCAATGTTTTACAGCTGGGACATTCTCTACGTTTGCATCTAATATTATCTCGCATAACCTCACTTCATACAATTCCCTTTCAAGCTAAATAGGGTTTATTAACTCGGTAGTGAAATCTGAGACTTTATTATCAGGATGTAAGTCCATAGAAGCCGAAGATGGCGGAATTAAAAAGAAATTATCTACACTCGCCATGATTACGGTGACTACTGATTTTCTTAATTTCACTGGCTTTTATATATGAATTAAACTTATCAGGGTATCCCATCCATTCCACAAAATACTGCTTATTTTTACCCTTTCCTTTTGAGCCTAATATTTTTTCCTATTTTATATACATTACTCTCAGCATCAAACCGTATTTCCTGTATTTCTTGTTAATAGAATACTTCTTTTATTGTTTCTCCATCTAAATCTTTGGGATAGATAGTATAATTTCAATCCCTCATTTCATTAGGAAATTCACGATTGATGTCTACTTTAAAAACTTCTCTTGACTATCCTGCCTCATATACTTTTCTAAATTGGTCATCCGATCTAAATACTCTTACATTATCATTCACTTTAGCACCTGTATTATCTTTAATTTTACATGATTTACAACGTTGCAGAACATGAGGTTTTGTCTTTATCATTTCTACTGCAGTAGTCATTATACTTCTGTGAAAAGATGTTATGAGAGGAAACCAAGTCCTGTAGTATATCAATATGCTTAAAAGTATTCATCTTAGTAAGGTACCTGTGCACTCGTTCTTTGATAGTTCACTGCATTCTTTCAACTGTAGCAGCTTTATTTGCAGAGAATGTGTTATAATAATCTATATCATACTCTGCAATAATTTCTTGAGAATTCGGATCCTTTATCGGTCCACATCATTTTAGGGTATCTATTGTCAGCCTCTATAATTTCTCTCACAACCTCCGCCACTCTCTGGGATCTTTTATCTTTTAAAGCTTTTAACCACAAGTATCTGGAGTACACGTCAATCATAAAACGTATGTATTGATATCCTTCATCATAAGAACTGTATAATTTCAGTTAAATCTAATTGCCAAACATTATCGAGATGGGGGCTATGGTTTTCCGTGTTGGAATTTTTTTTCTTATTGGTTTATGTAAAGCAAATGCTTCTTCCCCTTCTAAGTATTTTTTCAACTCTTTCTTTTTTCTTGTAATCGATATGTGGAAGCCTAGACGCAAACCTGGTAAACCCTCCATAACTATGGGGTTAGATCAAGCTGTAATATATTAATTAACCCCCTCCTTTGCATCTATATATATATATATATAAAAAAAATATAATGTATATATATATATATATATATATATATATATATATATATATATATATATATATATATATATATATATATATATATATATATATATATATATATATATATATATATATATATATATATATATATATATATATATATATATATATCAATCAGTAACAAAACAAAACTTCTTAGTTTAACAATAACCATATCGACTTCGTTAAGGAATTTAAGAAAATAATTTTAATAATACAATAAAAAATAAAAAATTAGTGTATCAGATAAAGGTTGCTTATTTTGGACAGATTGCAGGAAGAACCTTGAAAAATGATTTTCAAGTAATTTATAGTTTGTACTTTGTAAAATTAGAAGTTAGTAAGTGGAGGAATAATAGAATATTTATAAAATATATTGGTTTGTTAATTGTTCAAAGATTTCAATTGTTTTTTTTAAGTAACAATGTTAAAATATTTATTTTGGGAGAGAAATTTAAGCCCGAAAATTGACTTCATATTTTTTAGAAATGCGTTCGTTAAAGGCTAAGCGAGAAACAATAATTTTTCCTACTGCTTATATCATTTTATCAAAAGGCCGACTCTTTCATCAAAATAAGTAGAAATTCAGGTTAGCGAAGTGCCAGCTCTTTGATCAATTTGATCAAAACAATAAAGAGTAAGATTGGTCAAAACCCCCCCCAAAAAAAACCTTGGTGGGCAAAAAGTCGGCTCTTTTTACAAAGAACCTAGAAGTTAGGTTGGTAAAATTCCGGTTGTTTAAAAAAAAAAAAAATCGGATTCGCAAAAAAAAAATTATTATAAATCTGAAATACAAACTGAAATTAAGTATCAAGAAGAATATATGCGCAATTCTCTATCCCAGAATTGGCATAACATCGGCTTTTCGACCAAAAAAGCCAAAAATCCGGTTCCCTTTTTCCTAATCCTGTCGCAGATGCTATTCCTGATGTTGTAGGGATTTTCCGCTTGCACGAAAGATACTTTAACTTGGATAAGAATTTATGAGATAATATAAAAAAAAAGTTCATAAATGATAATTTCTTTTTAATTAATATTGTGTAAACTCTATCTATCTATCTATCTATCTATCTATCTATCTATCTACATATATATATATATAACTAACTGTAATAGCTATATATATATATATATATATATATATATATATATATATATAATAATAACTAATATATAATACTATATATATATATATATATATATATATATATATATATATATATATATATATATATATATATATATACTATATATATATATATATTTTTTTTTTTTTATAACTAACTATATAACTATATATATTATAACTGTAATATATACATATATATATATATCTTATATAACTATATATATATCTATGATATATATATAAATAATTTTTTTATATCAACTATTGTGCATAGGCCAAGATCCTGAAAAATTCCACCAGAATTGGGAAACAATTATAAACCAGGGTTCAATTAAAGGCATACATGTCCAGCTACACGGTGTTTGAAAGTACACATCAAAGGATATTGGAAAAATAGATAAAGGAAGTTTATCCCAGACTTTAGCAGTGAAGTATATGCAAGAATGAGCATTACGGTTAAGTCTAAGGTCAGAGCAGAGTAAGTTGGACAGAGGTACGATGAGACTGTGTAGAAAGGCGAGTCGCAAGAGCCCTTCTCATTGTAAGAAGTATGGGACTTGAAAATTCAGAAGAGCAGTATCTGTTGTAACAGAAATAGTATGAGGAGGGTGACGGACGCCACCGGAGGGTGACCCAACCATTCGACGGGCAGAAAGAGACAGGAGAATATTAGTGAGAGCAGGAGGGTTGATAAGGTGGAAAGTCCTAGACTACACCTTTTTAAGGAGAGCTGTGTGAGTGGAATCACCCCAGATATGTGAAGCATGTTCAGCACAGTGGTGAATGACTACCCTATAATGAGGAAGCAACTGGGATAGCGTGAAGAAATTCTGAAGGCTGGGCAAAACATCAAACCTCTTGAGAGAGAGAGAGAGAGAGAGAGAGAGAGAGAGAGAGAGAGAGAGAGAGAGAGAGAGAGAGAGAGAGAGAGAGAGAGAGAGAGAGAGAGAGAGAGAGAGAGAGAGAGAGAGAGAGAGAGAGAGAGAGAAGGAACACCAAGAATATTAAGGACAGATGAATGTTTGAGTTGAGTGTTTCTGATGAAGGTGTTTTGGTTGTGTAGAAGATTATGTCAAGTAGAAAGATGAAGGAATTGGGTTTTTGAGTCATTGAAAACAACGAAGATTTCCAAAATATCAAGAATCAAGATGCTTAAAAGAATGTTTTCTAATAGCAGTTCACTAAAATAAAAAGAGTATTATTTCCTTTAGTCATTTTGTGTCAGAGATACTGAGTATGCGAACGCAATGAGGATGCCAGATTAGTCTATATGTGGATGCGAATCTATAAATTTTGACGGATATCCCTTATAAGCTGATGCAGATATTCTCTGCTTCACTATTTTGCAGATCACTGCACACAAAAAGAAAATAAAACAATAGCTATATCTATTTCTTAAAAAAGTGTCAGAAAAACTAAGGATATAGGTAATGATAGGCAGTTTTTCAGTTCTGCAACAGTTTGATCCGCCAATTCTTCAGCTCCAAAATAGTTTGATTGGTAAATTCTTCTGTCTTTAAATAGTTTGATCCTCCAATTTTGTAGCTCTACAA
This sequence comes from Trachelipus rathkii, assembly GCA_015478945.1. Classification (NCBI taxonomy): domain Eukaryota; kingdom Metazoa; phylum Arthropoda; class Malacostraca; order Isopoda; family Trachelipodidae; genus Trachelipus; species Trachelipus rathkii. Next base: position 9,844 of record JABUQX010088669.1, read on the forward strand.
AAGTTTGATCTGCCTATTCAGTTCTTAAATAGCTTGATTTGCCAATCCTTCAGTTTTGCAACAACTTGATCTGCTAATGATTATCTACACTGACGAACGCAATTAAAGCATCGGCTGAAGAAGCGTGAACACAGACACATACACACATACATGCAGCGAAATACTTCAATTTAAACATGCATAGTTGCAAGTGAACTCAGATGTATTAAAACAATTAACACACATATACGGCACAAGATGGTGAAATTGGTTGCAAATTTTTTTCCAAACACAACTCTTAAGTTGGTCAAATTTACAGTTGCAAGTGTGTTCTCTATCATTTATATACCTTTATAATTCCTTACTCAAACAAACTATTTCCCTTCTGACTGGAAGAACGCCTGGCCTATTAAATATTAAAGCAAAAAATCATTGACAGAGGTACAAGATGCCAGTTGCAAAAAGTTTACCTACGGCATATAACCAGAAAAACTTGTTACTATTCTAGATAAGGAAATGAAAATACCATCAAAAAGTTGTCATATACCTCTTTACCTATAAATAGATACTTCTACCTCTCAGACAACTATACATTTTTAAAATTAAGAAACAATATCAAAAAGACAATAGATAGTTAATTAAAGTAATAATGTTTATATATAACTGTCTTCCATTTTTATACTTCCTGAAAAGCATTATCTTGTATGTTTTAAAATGTAGGATATTTAGAATCAAAATTTATTGAATGGAAATTCATTTCTAATTCAAGTGGGCAAACAGAATCTGATGATATAAAGAACGAATGGGATTCCCAGTAGGGAGATCGGAGCTTGTAATTAAAACTTTCTCAAGAAAGAGAACGGATAGATTAAACAGGAAAGTGAACCATCAGCTAACTCATATAACAAATCTAAGAACCATTTGTTAAAAACTTGGCAACTAAGCACGATATATCCCATACCTTAGTCCAAGAACTATCCGTGTTGTTTTTTTTTGTGGTCAAATTGAGTTAGCAATACTGTCAAACAGAATATTTTTCAAACTTTTCAGAACAATAAAAGCTATTGGTATATGATAATTTGCTGAATGAGAAACAACAATATTACCTTACCAGTCTCCAGAGAGTTTAACGTAAAAAATATTTTTAAAGTATTTTTAATTCAAAACCTTATTTTTTAATATTGGTGGTTCTTGCACTAATATATATATATATATATATATATATATATATATATATATATATCTAATAATCACTTAAAAATATACATATAATATATAATATATATATATATATATATATATATATATATATATATACTATATACTATATACCGACCTTATGTAACATATATATATATATATATATATATACTACTATATATATATATATATATATATTATATATATATATATATATATATATATATATATATATATATATATATATATATATATATATATATATATATATATATATATTCAATTAGCCCTTAAGTTTATCAACACACGAGATTTATTTTAAGTTTTTATTGATAATTACACATATTAAAACAAAATAAAAACATAATTATAATACTAGCTTTCGTTCCTTATTTTTTTCAAATGGAACCTTCTTCAAGTATGATTTCTTTACTAAATCTAGAAATTTTAATTTTGGTTGGTTATTTTTTTGTTCAATTTTTTGTAGTATTTCGTCGAACTCATCAGTGAATTTTGGATATGATCTAATGTTATTTCGTCTTCCTGTTTATTAAAATTCTTTGTGTTTCTTATGCAGTAGGACTCAACTATTCTTCTTTTTTGTTGATCATTTATATATATATATATATCAATGGTGTCATCCTTCCTATGTTAATGCTATGGTTTGAGGTTGTTCTGTGATTAATAAGGGCTGAATTTCTGTTGTCCTTTCTTAAGTCATAACGATGTTGCTTGGTTCTTCTTTCAAAATCGTGAGTTTCACCAACGTAAATTAGATGGCAATTGTTGCACGGGATCGTATAAATGCATTGAGTGTTGTTTTTTTTTCTACGTCTCTGTGTGGTAGGAATTTTTTTTTTAATGGTAGGGTATCAGATGATGTGATGGTAATGTTATTTGGTAAAATGTTTTTTATGTTTATAGGGTGTGTTTGGGGAAGGGGGAGGTAAGATTTTTGAGATGTGTCATTCTTTGTTTCTGGTGGATTTTCTTTTTGCTTTGTTGAGTGCTTTGCTGATGATATAATTTAGGTATGAAAGTTTTTTGAAGTTGGAAAACAAGAAGTTAATTTCGTTTTTTAGAAAGGGTGGAGAGCATATACGAAGTGCGCGAAGAAATAGAGAGGAGATGATACCTATTTTTGTGTTACGTGTGTGTGAAGAGAACCAGTGTGTGTAATTGGGGTTTGAAGTGGGTTTTCTGTATATTGTGTACTGTAGATTTGTTTGTGTGTGTGTGCCATGAGATAAGAGTGTCTAGAAAAGGAAGGGTGTTGTTAGAAGAAGATTCTAGTGTAAATTTTATGTTGGGTATGATGTTGTTAATACTATTTAAGATATTTTGGGGGTTGCTATTTCGTGGGATAGCAGAAATTCAGCCCTATACTCACAGATGATGTTATTGAAGGTGGGAAGAGGGAATATGTAATATAGTTCGAAAAGTTCCATAAAAATATTGGCATGTGTAGGTGAGAGTGGTGAGCCCATACTTAAACCTGTGTTTTGTTTGTAATATTTAGAGTTAAAATGGAAAAAGTTGTGTTCTAGAGTTAAATGTATCAGTTTTTTTAAAATAGGGAAGGGGTAAGAGAGAGTGATGTTTTTTTCATTTATGTAGCGTTCTAAAAGATTGAGAGTAAGAGGTACAGGAACAGACGTGAATAGAGAAATGACATCAAAGCTGTGTAGTGTGTGTGTGTTTGGATTAATGTTTTTTGTTTTTAGGATGAAGTCTTCGGAATTTTTTAAATGTATGTGATATGTTATTTATTAGTGGTGAGAGTTGCTTTGAAATCCATTATGAAAGTTTATAGGCTACGCAGTCTGTGTTAGAAATGATTCGGCGTCAAGGGTGATTTGGTTTATGGGTTTTTGGAAGGCCGTAAAATTGAGCTAAATTGGTAATGTTGATTTTAATGAACTGTGTAGTTGTGGTGATTGTGAGAGAATCTTTTTTAGATTACTGTTGAATTGGGTTTGTGAGTTGCCAAGAGGGTTTTTTGTTAGTAGCGAATAGGTGTTATTATCAGACAACAACTCATTGCACTTATTTATATAGCCTATATTATTAAGTACAACTAGGTTATTGCCTTTATCCGAACGAGTTACTGTTATATCCTTATTTTTTGTGATAGATGACAGTGCTTTATAAAATAATAACGGAAACTTACGGTCATTTAATGTATTCTTGATGTTCGCCAGCATTTATGCGGTCCCGTGCAACAATTGCCATCTAATTTATTTTGGTGAAGAACCAAGCAACATCGTTATGACTTAAGAAAGGACAACAGAAATTCAGCCCTTACTACTCACAGAACAACCTCAAACCATAGCATTAACATAGGAAGGATGACACCATTAATATATATAAATGATCAACAAAAAAGATTAGTTGAGTCCTACTGCATAAGAAACACAAAGAATTTTAATAAACAGGAAGGCGAAATAGCATTAGAGAATTCATTCTCAACCTTTAAGCCAGACCCCCAACAAAAACATAAAGTTAATCATCTCTGACCCTATTTATTTTTTATATATATATATATATATATATATATATATATATATATATAATAATAACTAATATAATAACTAATATATATTTATATATATAATAACAACTTAATATAACAACTAACTATATATATATATATATTATATCTTTTAAATTTATATTTCTCTAATAATTATATCGTAACAATATCTTACAAAATAAAATTATCAATTAAACATAAGAAAATATATACAGTAATAATATAGATTTTTTACTCACAACTTTTCATTTTCATAAGAAAATTAATCATGCTCATAACATATTACTTTGTATTAATATATATATATATACTGCTGCTATATAACTATATATACCTGCTAACTGCTGCTGCTGCCATATGCTATGCTATATATATATATTCCTTAATAAAAGATGCTTTTGGATGCATTAAGTGGGTATATTATTTATTAAGTAGGTATATAGTTTTTTATAAATAACAACTGTGTAACATTTGATTATAACTCATTAATAAAAGATTATAAATATTTTATTTTTCGTGACCCACACGACCCCCGTATATCCGCTCGCGACCCCGGTTAAACCTGCACTTAGATCATATCCAAGATTCACTGATGAGTTCGACGAAATACTACAAAAAAATTGAACACAAAAAATAACCAACCAAAATTAAATTTTAGATAGCTAACATCGAAGAATTTCCAGATTTAGTAAAGAAATCATACTTGAAGAAGGTTCCATTTAAAAAAAAAATAAGGAACGAAAGCTAGTATTATAATTATGTTTTTATCTTGATTTAATATGTGTAATTATCAATAAAAACTTAAAATAAATCGTGTGTTGATAAACTTAAGGGTTAGTGAAGACTATATAAATATATCTATTAGCAGCGATTACAGTTATATTTTAAATATATACCAACACCTTATATATATATATATATATATATATATATATATATATATATATATATATACATATATATATATATATAACCTTCCTTCGCTGCTAACAACAACCTTCATATATATCTAACTAGCTATATAACGCTTTAATATATATAGTAATGACTAATAATAACTAATATATAATAATAATAATAATAATAATAATAATAATAATAATAATAATAATAATATAATAATAATAATAATAATAATATACAATAACGAATAATAATAATAATAATAAGAAATAAAAAACAATAATAATAAAAATAAACGAATAATAATAATAATAATAATAATAATAATAATAATAATAATAATAATAATAATAATAATAATAATAATAATAATAATAATAATAATAATAATAATATAATAATAATAATATAATATATAATAATAATAATAATAATAATAATAATAATAATAATAATAAATGCAGCTATGCTTTCACTGGCTAACAATTTAACGTATGTAGATTTTGGAATGTGTGTATACACTAATAGAGCAAGGTAATAAA